>BMAU01000632.1:0-195000 GCA_019973935.1 Trichonephila clavipes
CATGAAGCGCACCAAACAGTCAGTTTTTCTGGATGTAACGGTGTTTCGACATACACTTGTGGATTAGCTTCACTCCAAATGCGGCAGTTTTGTTTGTTGACGAAGCCATTCAACCGGAAGTGCGCTTCATCGCTAAACAAAATTCGCTTATGAAAATCGGGAACAACGGCAATCTCGTTTTGGGCCCATTCGACGAATCTACGCCTTGCTTGATGATTGTTTTGATGAATTGCCAAACCAAACTGAGAATAAATCACTTGACAGCTGTTAAATTGGTCGCCATCTTGGAAAGTAATGCCAACTTAAACTTCTATACCTGGAAAAAAACACTCTTTATAAATGCATTTCTCCGTCTTGCTGTAATAACATTCGATCCAAACATCCTTAATCTTATTTCAAGTAGGAACATCCATCACACTAGGAATGTATAATGCTAAAAGTTTGATGTACTTACACCAATTTTTAATTGTTTGTTTCTACAATATTTGTTTATATTATTATGGTTTATCAATAAAACTTTCATAATTTGGTTGCAATTAATAGTTCATTTTATGAACTAGGCACATTTTATGAGTTCTTAGATCACAATTTTTTTTATAAATATATTTAACACTTAAAAAGTCCTGTTAGTGGTCTGCGAACTTTAAATTATGAATTTACTGGTCCGTGAAGTCAAATGGTTTGGCGACCACTGATTTATACTGCAATAGCAAACGGGCGGGGCTTAGCAATTTGAAGTGCCTAGGGAGCCGGGGAGGTTAAAAACGGCCCTGCTGGGGCCCAGGACCTCGGCCTCAATGAGATCATAATCCGAATAATTTTAATTCGTCAAATGTTTTTCCTGGACGTATTCTCCGAAAAATTGAGAATTCCGAGCTATACGCCTACTGGCAACAGCGGTAAGACTGAATTATTATGTTATGTCCGTGTCTAAGCCTAGAACAACCACCAGATGCCATCATTTTCGCGAAAATCGACAGTCGGTCGAATCACTTTGTGAGATTTTTAGTCAGGAACATATTACGTTAGTACGAGTATTTGAGAACGTATGCTGCGTACTGCCTACATAAAAGGGTCGCAGACGGGACCTACATTTGCAGAGACCTATGATCTCAAGACGTCACTGTGGACAAAACGTATCTCTATTATGTAATGGACGCCCTACGTCGTCCATTAGTGTGTGAGGGTCAGAAGGAAGATTAGCCATATTCAAAACAACTTCTATTTATTCACATTTATGAACAACAACACAAATTCAGTAACCCAAATTAAGAAATGCGCCAATTACTAAATATGGAAAGCAATAGCGAGGTAGACGAGTCTCTAGAAGACTTAATAAATCGGATCACTTACGTCTAGGCAATACACCTTCTAATTTCACAAGCGACCAAATCTAATTTAATCCTTAACTAACCAAATTGTCAATCTTATACAAAAATAAGCTACGAAGTGCTCCCGCTTCACTTCACGCTTAATCAATCACTGCTATTGTGTAGCACTCACACTAACTCGAAAGTGTAATCTTTAGGATCAAGACTTAATTTACATAATCACATCTTCGGAGGAAGGTTTTTGATAGAATAATTTTTAAAGACCCATTACTCCCCAAGAGGAATGTTAGTGGAAAAAACGCGGTTTGATTCGTCCCCATTACATCAGTGCTTCTTAAACTTTTACTATTTGCGACCCAATATTCAATCATAATTTTCATCGCGACACGATAGCAGTGCATTTATTTCAATAATACTATACTTTGACACTAAAGCTACAACACAGCATTAACCTCTTAAGTGTCATCTACGTAAATAAACGTCTCGCTCAACCAAAGTGATAATTGCCCTGGACGTATGTATACTACGATTTTTTTATTGTACTGCTAACGGTGGTATTCTCAATCGCGAGTTATTGAAAAGAAAACTCGCGGATTGGGTAACCCCCGGTTGCCGATAACTCGCGGATAATTCCCATTTCTTATTCTCGAACTGACGATTACCGAATCCGTGAGTTATGCGTGGGAAAGATGTTACAGTCGTTGTGATTGGACAATGATAATCACGTGACATATTGCTTACATTTTATATTGTATCTTGGCGCGTAATTCGGTCAGCTGTTTTTAACACGTTTTTTTTAAGTTTACTTGCATTTCTTTCTCTTGTTTTGCTATGTCGAAAAGCAACTTTTCAGTTCAGGAGGTGGAATTACTGTTAAATCTTGTAGAGAAATATAAATATATCATAAACTGCAAAATTACGAATGCAGTTTTTAACAAGAAGAAAGGAGAAGCGTGGGATAGTTTGACGGTCGATTTCAATGCAGCCAGCCTATGTAAACGAAGTCGACAGCAGCTTCAAAACAAATTTAAAAACATTAAAAAGGAGTCGCAAAAAAAAGAAGCTCCGATAAAGTTGAAATTTTTAAAATTGGTGGAGGAACCTCTCTAATTTACTGTGTACATCGTTAGATGAACGACTGGCTGCTATGGGTGCACTAATCAAACCATTGCCATGCAGATTCGATTGCGATTACGAATATGAGACTGCTGTATCTTCAGGAACTCAGGGTAAGAGTAAATGGATTTTTTATTATTTAGCCTTTAATTTAATTTCTGTTTCATTCTGAATAGACTTTTCTGACAGTGATTCGTGTAAGTTTTATTATATAAAAGAACTCTTAATACAAATCAAAATGATCACATTATGAAATGTTGAGTAAATGAATCGAAGAAATATTGATCCATATAACAGTCTGAGCACCTTTCCCATCTGACAAATTGAATAAATAACCAATTAAAATTAAGGAATAGATACTTCTAAAAATCAAATGACTATTTTCAGCTTTGTCATTATGAATTATTTGTTGTTACATTGTGCTCTACATTTTAAATGTTCTGATGTGATGCTGCCTGAAAATATGGCTATCAATAATTTGAGAGCTTATTATTAAAAAGTGGGGCATGGTACGAATAAAGTTGGTAATATTATTAGGAAATGTTGTTAAATGTTATACAATGAGAATTCAAAACTCTTTATTATTTTAAAATTTCAATTTATATTTTGATTGTATACAAGTATATAAATCCTAATCTATTTTTATTTTTGAATTAAAATTTTCCCGTAACCCCTGGGTAGGTTAAAATAGAATGTTTATTATTGCAAATTTTACATATACAAAATATTTACAATTCTTCAGAAAGAGTTTTAGCTCCAACCGAGCAGCGTAGTTGGTAAAAAAATGGGGGGTAGCCCGCTTATCTCTGATGATGTTGTCTAAGGGCGCGAGTTCAAATTCCACACAATATATGAATGCTTCATCACGTAAATATGTACCTAAGTTGTTGTTTGTAGCAAAATTATACTCAACTCTCATAACTTGAATTTGTTAAATAAAACTCTAGCTTACATAAGAAAAAAACTATTATGCTATGAATGAATGACTATAACATCATATTTATTAGTTGTAGTACTTATAGTAAATACATGTTTTTCAGGTGATGAGTCTATAGTAGCACAAGTGGATGAAAATATGTTTACTCTTGATGATCATCCCCTTGATGTAAGTATCCATATATCATGTCATGTAGCAAATAGCACATCACCTTTTTAGTACACAATAAAAAGCCATCATTAAATTTACTTTTTTGGAATATGAAGTAACAAATAACATACACTAGCATTCAATATATAAATATAGATTGCTTATTTTAAATGTACATAATTTGAGTGTAAACATTTTGAATAGGGCTAGTAATGTATCAAATGAATTGTAAAAATTAAATCATACTCTAGCATAAAGCAATGTATTTTACAGGAAGTGAAACTGAAATTGTGTTATAAATTTTGATTCTTTGTTGATGTTTTTCTGTTTTAAACAGACTTAATCAATATTTGTATTTTGGTTGTAGGTAACTGTAGCAGTGGAGCAAGGTAAAGGAATTTCAAAGAAAGCCAGGGAAACTCTATGCTCTACCCCGCTTACAAAAGCAGCAAAAATAGGAAAATCAAAGCGCAAGCCTAATGGTTCTGTTAAAACAGCAGAAGCACTTGCAGAAGCAGCCAATGCCAGAAAACTTGCAATGGAAAAAGATTATCAACAGATTGCACAATTTAGGGAAGAAGAGCATAGAGCTACCATGACCTATAAAAGAAAAGAACATATTTTAAAGATGAAGGTCTTAAAGGCAAAATTGGAGCACTATAACATGCTAAACAAAAAAATGAAATTAGATTTAGAGAAAGAAAATTGATCTACATCATTTTTTTTCTTTTCTTTTTTTTGTAATACTATTTTTTGTATTTTTCTTTTATAAGTTTGTAATATAATTTTGTTTTCTAATAAATGAACATAAATGCTGTATCTGTAATTTAATTTAATGACTTGGAGATTCTTTGAACAAAGGCTCTCTCTGAAGAGTACTTATTTATTTTAAAATATGTTTTCATCAACAAAATTATTTACAAAACATTTCCTCGTAAATACACCAATTGAAAAAATTTGCAACAATTGCATTCCTCTTGGCTATTCCACCATGTTCTTGGCTATGGTTTACCATAGTATCATCTTGCTGCAGTGGACGGGAATCCTCATCCTCATAATCCCCTAAACTGAGAGCAAGGTTGTGTAGCACAGCAGTCGCAACAATAACTGTTTGTGCAGTCTCCAGCGAACATCGGAATGGTGTGTCAATGCAAGAAAATCTTTTTTTCCATACACCATATTGTCTCTCTGCGACATTTCTTGCTCGTGCGTGAGCTGCATTATACCTAGGAAATGCATATAGATTTACAAAAATAACACTTCTTAAAAAACAAGAATTTTGACTAAAGTACCACAAAATAGACATTTCTTTAAAAAATAATTTTTTGAATTCTACCACCTCGTGAGACACATAAATGTCATTTTTGGCCCCCAGTCTGAGCATTCCCTTTATACATTTTTAATGCGTATTTTATTATATTTTCTATCTTCATATCGGGAGATTGGGAATTATTTTTAAGATTTTAGTTAGATGTATAATCATATTAAATACAAAAATAAGACAAAAAATAATAACAATAGAGGTGTATAAAAAAACATAAGCACCTCACTTGACCTGCTCCAACTGGATTAAGAAAAGGTTTCATCAGGTAAGATCGCAGAGGATAGCCACTATCTCCTAATAGGTGGTAACTACTCGGTACCTCCGTTTCTACATGTGCCCTGAGGTAAGAGTGGTCAAACACTGTAGAGTCATGTGTACTTCCTGGCCACCGCACAACTATGTTACGTATAGAAAGGTTGGTATCACTCACAGTTTGCACATTTAATGCAAAAAATCCTTTGCGGCACCTAAATGTCTCTGCTAAGCTTCCTCCAGGGCTTAGGATTTTGATTAGCGAGCAATCCAGAGCACCATAAATGCCAGGGAATCCAAATTCTCTGTAGAATTTTTGACTGATCTGAGAAGTAATGCATAGAGATGTGACTAAACTTGATGACACAAACAGTAAGAACTACATACAACTATCTTTCTTGTTATGTAAACATTACAGTATTTCGATGCAATAGGGATAGCCCTTTGTGAAGTGCATCAGGAACTGATGTGATGAGCACGGGAAAACAAACCCAACACCCATGGTGAATTTTCCAAATCCTGCATGACAATTAATCGGAAACTAATCTACCAGTTTAAATTTATCATAACGACTTCTGATAATTGGCGTAAAATCTATCAGCAAATTTTTTGTGCCATTGTTATTATTAGAATTGAAAATATTTTTATTGCATACTAACATGAAATCGCCATTTATGGTGATAAGTGTGCAAGCCAGCAACGCTTTCCACCCGCCAAAGTGCAAGCATTGCTTCTGTCATGCTTTTTTCCCTATTAATAATGGAAACAAAATTGAATGATCAAATAGCTCAAAATTTAGAAGCAGAGATTATTTTACTGGTAATTCAGAATATTTGACTTCAGTTTCATTTTAAAAAAAGCAAGGAATCCATTTTAAAATATAAATATGCTTAAGTTAATACACATTCTTAATAGTTTTCGGGCTGAGGCCCGGTTCGGCCATGCAGTAATAAAGCCCTGTTAACACGTTACAAAACTGATTACTCTAACGAATAATTTTTCAACGATAACAGCTAGAGCAAGAATATATTTCTGGATTTCTTGGACCTTCTTATGAATGCGACGGGGCACTCTCATTACATGTATGATTTTCTACTGAGTAATATTCTCTCTGTGCTTATATATTTTATGTCGTTCCATGTGTATGCAATGTAAATTTTTTTCTACATGCTGTTCAAGTTTTATGAAATTAAGGAAATGACAACAATCCAAAGTTTTGCATATTTATTCTTTTACGAATATGTTGCTATGAATTAATATTTTTTTTGTTTTTCAAGTGATTCAGATAAAAAAATATATATTTATTTACAAAAAACTTTTGCAATAAATGTACATATAGACATTTTTGTCACGAAACAAATTATACATTCACTGAACATTCATAAAACTCACCTGCATTCTCTCTTCTTCAGTTTGTGGCAAATAAATATATTGCGGTCGAAGCTCTGCAAGAGCCCTTGCAACATCGGTAATCGCTGTGCTCGTGGATGGCTGACTTATGCTGTGTAAGTCACCCACATTAATTTGACGATTACCGAACGCAAAAAAACGAACAGCCGCCAGAACTTTCTCAGCTGCAGTCAAAGCATGATTTCGGCCAGTCGCAGGATCTAACTTCGTACGCAGTAATTTTACAAGCGTCTCGATGGTGCCTTTATAAAATCTGTATCTACGACGGAAATCATCTTCATCCAGTTCATCGAAATCGTTGTTCCGATGTTCAGGAATGAAAACTGACCTTCTTTCAATACTTTCCAAAGTTTCTAAATCCTCAAGCAGAAAAGAATCGAAGTGGTCGTCCATCTTTGTTTACAAACAGTTTCGCGAGATCGAAATCTGTGAGTTACCCTCCGAAATCGGCGAGTAGAATCCGCGGGTTACCTTTGGATGAATAATCCGTGGATTTGGCGCGATCCGCAGTTGAGAATAACGAAGTTTCGCCAATCTGCGAGTTACCTCCGGTTCAGGGATGACTCGAGGATAACCCGCGATTGAGAATACGACCGTAAGCACAAAATTATTCCGAAGGCTTTAGAAAGCAATAAAACTACATTGACAGTTTTTGATGACGCTGGATGTCACTGGGAAATGGAATGCGAAGCATTCCTCCATCCCATATCGAGATTGTTGCTGAGTCCTTGTGTGGGTGGGCCTGCCTGAGAGAGAGTATCCTTATTGGTGGATCGAAGGTGGCAAGTGGGCGTGGCTATGAGATCGAGGGTTTTCTTCAATACGGTTTTGGCGGGAATGTCTAAGTGTTGTCTAAAAGGCTTTGCTGTGGTTGGTCCATGGCACACACACTGTGAGAGTAGGCACTCTATTGGCTGCACTGAAGCATTGGAATATAACAGAGGGGAGGTCTAGAGAACTAGCCTGTGTGGGGTTGCAATTGAGTAGAATTAAAAGGAATAAGAAAAATAATTAAAAATGGAGAAATTAAATAATTAAGAATTTAGCAAGGGTAGTGGTCACTTGCCACTCGGCAAGTGACTAAATTAATTGTTAGGGGGTATTGTACGAGTCTAGGAGGATTCTCCTAGGTCTCTTGAGATCTGGCATTGGAATATAGTTATTGAGCAATTTTACATTTTCGTTATCAATATTGGGTAAGTTATTAAAGAATGAAATAGCCAGTTTTTGAATATAGCTTTTAAAAGGGGGAATTTTAGTATCTTCATAAATTTTAGAATTTCTGGTGTATCTATCTGCTCTTACTATATTTCTGATAATCGAGTTCTGAGCAACCTCGAGTGTTTTAATATTAGAATCTGCTGCGTAACCCCACACAGGTGAACCATAAGTCAGAATTGGACGCAGAACGGCAGTGTAGAGAAGTAACTTATTGTACATATTTATATATAATACTGAATTCCGGCAAATTAGGGGGGAAAAGGCTCTTTGAGCTCTCCGGAATTTATCTCGCGTTTGAATTATATGTTGTTTCCATGTGAGTTTATTATCTAGAGTCAGTCCTAAGTATTTTGTGTTGAAGGATTTCCTTATTTATCCCTTTCTCTCCTCCCCCCTGCCTCAGTACATCACATTGCGCCTGCGTGTAAAACGGTGGCATTGGGGAGCAAATCATGGTAACTTTTAACCGGCATTTTAGGAATTAATTATACACCGCACAAATTACCAAGATAAATATTAATTTTTGGGTATATTTTTTTATATGACAAGCCCATGATCACTGATAACTATTAAACTTGTTTGTAACTTAGTATTGGTAAATTAATTGTAAAATACTTTGTGCAGTACTGATACATGTGTGTATTACGTCAGTGTAAATGGGTATTTTATTTTTTATTATATCAGACTGTTGTAAATTAATAATTTTCTTAAATAACCTTTTATGTTCCACTTTTCAATATGCTCGCACCCCCTTCGTAGAGTAATCACGCCCCCTTAGGGGTGTGCCCAACAGTTTGAGAAACACTGCATTACATGATGAAGTTAATTTTGTCAATGAGATTCTATAAATATTTATAAAGAATAGAGATCGAAATAAATATACTATAAAAAGGATTTATTTTGTGTGTATATTCATTTATTTTTAAAAACACTTAACACGAGTTTTCCACACATATAAGACTTTTTTTTTTGCTTCAATATCTGAGATGAATATAACAAAATATTCAATCAAAAAGTTTTATCTTAGTTCACATGAGAATGAAATAGAAAGAGTTGTAACATCTAAAAAAAAAATCTCTTAACAACCTAAGGATTTTTTTTCTTCTGAGCAATAAATGGATTTCAATTCTGAGCAATAAATGGATAAAATAACTTTAAATAATTAATGACAGCATTTGTAAATACAAAATGATTGAGCAGCGTTGGCCAGAAAACTAATGCCATGCAAGCTAAGGCAATCGAGGATAGATGAGACTGCACAGCAAATCATCATACATACAATATAAGCTTCAACTGAATGATGGTTGAAATCCATAAACTTAATGTCTTTATTCATGGCTATCGCGAACGAGATCAAAAGTAACAAACAATTTTTAATAAGTGCCAGCTTTTTTCTCTTTTTCAGATAGCGTGGATTCTGTAAATCACATAAAAATTCACAAACATCATCTTCTCTTTCCTAAAATAAAAAAAACCATCAATAAGGTTGATTTGACTAATTTATTAAACAAAATATCGAATAGAATAAATAATAAATAAACAACATTTTATTCAAATACAGGATAATTAATAAAGCATACAGTTTGAATGTAATATAAATCAAGAACAATGTAAGATAGTATATGTTATCCGTAACCAAGGACGTCTTAAGACTCTTTGAGGCCCTGAGCTTAGAGAAGATTTTTTCCAGGCCCTGTGTGTGTGTGTGTGTGTGGGCCAGTGACGTAATGGAGATGATTAGGCCCTCCCCCTACAAAGTCAGGTTTGGGGCCTCAAGTCAGATCTAACAAAGGTATATACTTGGCGTCAGTTAGGATTTGGGCCCCCTGCAAAGTCAGGTTTTCGGTTCCAAGACGGATCCAACAAAGGGTATATACTTGGCGTCAGTTAGTATTTGGGCCCCCTAAAACCCTGGGCACCCCGCAATGTGGGGTTTGCGGGGGTGTACGTTAAACCACTGCCCTGGGCCCATATATGTAAAAGAAGGCTCTACCTGAGATCTTTAAAAAGTAGACAGTAGCACGCATTGTCAAATACCCGTTCAAACGATAATTTGAAACAAATAAATGTGCACGACTGACAATCTCAAAAGCCGAGGCACAAACTGGCTCGACCGATGGCCACGTTTCGACTAAATGAGTTGAATGTTTATTTATGGTATTAGGCCTATGCCAAGACATGGACAACGGTTCTCGCATGATAATACAGTCTTATCACTTTTGTCAGTTGACATGCAGTTTGAAATTCCGTGTTTTTCGGAGAATACGTACGGGAATATATTTGATCTTTAAAATTATCTGGTTCGCGATCTAATTAAAATAGAGTCGAGAACCAAAACGAGCCCCCCCCCCGAGGGTGAAGTCCTGGGCCCAGTTGGCCCATGCCTTATGACGTCCCTGCCTGTGACAAAATTGTATAGAATTATTTTACGTTTTGCTAGAGACAGTCACAGATTTCATGTGGTTGAACTCTTAGTCGTACGACACACATTTAAGCATTGCTCCATTTTCATCAGTAGTATTTTCACTAACGGCACTCGAAACTGGAATTTCAAAGCCTGCTTTCTTAAAAGCGTCAACACAGCTTTGTGATACGAATTTAACAGACTTTGATATCCAAGGATGGCATTCAATACATTGACACATTCTGCAAGGTGATTGCTGTTTCATTAAGCAGCTTGAAAATAAAAGCAGTTTTCTGTAATGGATTTTGGAGTTTCTAACTATATTTTAGTTCAAAAGTTGTAAGAGTAAGGTGGAAAAAATACGAATATTTCACCGATTTCTGCTTTACATTTTGGTAAGCGGGCAGCGAATTGCTGAGAATTATCATGAAATAGCAGATTCTTCCTATTTTTTCAAGATATTGTTTCATCAAAAACAATCAACCATTCTACATTATACTTTGTCATCCCTGATTTTTTACTGTTAGGCCAATAAACAGAAAAAGTTTTTGGATTGATGTGTGTTTGAAGCTTTTTGCTTTCTGGTCGACAAAGTAGCCTTGACCAAACCTTGGAACAGAGTCTTTTTCTCCTTTGAAGCGTAGAACTTTATACAGTGGGACAAACAATTGAGGATACACCTTACTTTTACTTGATAAATCCAACTTTCAATAGAAATAACACATTAACTAGAAGTGCAAACGTGTTTCTATTTTCACACGTAACAAAAGGGTTAATTTACAGTAAAAATAACAAAAATCAACAAAAAATATCTAAAATTAAAAATTTCACAAGTATTTGAAATAAACATAGGCACATCTTTACCTCAAAAAATTGAGGATACACCAATGAAATGTTTGTTTCACTACCACTAGATTTTTTTTTCTGCTTGCTACTACAATAGTCTAAGTTTGGCCAATTTTATCTTAAACTTTTTCGACTGCTACTTTTGTCTTTTGAAGTTGCTTATGTGAATTTAAAGTCGCAATTTTAAATGGAAAATGGGTCCTCGGAGAGAGACCAGTATTGATGTAAGAAAATTTATATTAAGGTTATTTAAGAAAGGAATATCTTATCGTGAAATAGCTAAAATTGTCGGTAGAAGCCACTCGTGTGTCCAGAAAATCATTGGAAGATTTAAAAGCGATGGATTAATTGAAAATAAAAGCGGAAGAGGAAGGAAAAGTATTCCAAGTGATGTAGCCAAAAGGAAAGTTTTGAAAGATATCAAGATTGATCCTAAACTAAATGTAGTCAAACTAGCTGCAGAAACTTCTCGAATAATTGGCAGAAGTGTAAGAGCTGAAACTGTGAGAAATGTGATTAGACATGCTGGATATAGCAGTCGAGTAGCTAGAAAGAAACCTTTCATAAGCTTACAAAATCAGAAAAAGCGTTTGGAGTTTACAAAAACTCATCAATTGAAGACAGATAACTTTTGGAAGAAAGTTATATTTAGTGACGAAAGTAAATTCAACATTTTTGGAAGTGATGGCCGTCGCACCGTTTGGAGAAAGCCGAACACCGTTTTGGATCCAAAAAATTTACGTCCTACAGTTAAACATGGTGGTGGGTCCGTCATGGTTTGGGGTTGTATGGCTTCAAATGGGGTAGGAAATTTAGTTTTTATAGATGGCATAATGGATCATAAGCTTTATATAGATATACACAACAACAATCTTAAAGAAAGTGCAAAAAAATTGGGTTTAGATGGAAATTTTATTTTCCAGCAAGACAACGACTCCAAACATACGGCACGTAATGTAAAAATGTGGTGTCTTTTTCATTGTAAACAGCAATTGCACAGCCCCCCACAGTCCCCTGACATCAATGTCATAGAAAATTTGTGGGCCACACTCGAAATAGCGGTCCAAAAACACCAAATTAGGAACAAAGCCCATTTAAAGCAAGTGTTACAAGAAGAATGGGATAAAATATCACCAGATACCACCAAAAATTGGTCGAATAGGTATCAAGACGTTTGGAGGACATTATAAAAGCCAAAGGACATACAACCAGATATTGACACTGTCTTTGCATAAGATATGTCCCACAAATTTCATTGGTGTATCCTCAATTTTTTGAGGTAAAGATCTGCCTATGTTTATTTCAAATACTTGTGAAATTTTTAATTTTAGGTATTTTTTTTGTTGATTTTCGTTATTTTTACTATAAATTAACCCTTTTGTTACGTGTGAAAATAAAAACGCGTTTGCACTTCTAGTTAATGTGTTATTTCGATTGAAAGTTTTATTTATCAAGTAAAAGTAAGGTGTATCCTCAATTGTTTGTACCACTGTATAAGGAAAAATTCGAGAAGGTATACACTTATATTTTTAGCTTCATATTCTTCACAAATTTCATTTAACTTTTCTTATCCCTTCTGTTATGTATAATTTATCTACTGGTTTTTCTTCACCATAATTTAATCTGAAAATAAAGTTAAATCCCCTTGCTTAAACGTGATGTTTACAAGTCCTGTAGTCCCAGACTTTTTAAAGCATCTTTGGCTTGTTTTTTTTGTTGTTGTTTTGCTATAATATTCCACTTTCAAAAATATTTCTCTCACTCTTACAGAACAAAACAATTCAACTACTTCGTCAATCTTACATGTATCAGTTTTTCTAAACGTTATAATGTTGGAATGTTTATTTGAACTAGGAATCAGTTCTATTTTTTTAAATCTATTTTTTAAAAAATGGCTCAATTGATTTTTACTCACTATATATTTTCGAGTATACGCCGAGAATTTTATAACTTTTAAAAAAGTTAAAACTAATAGGATCGGATCCTTTAATCTTGAGAAAGTATAATTCAGGAAAAGCGTTATATATATATATCGTAAAAACAGGTGTATAACATGCACCACAGTGCAGTAGTGCATACAGGAATTTTCCAACGACGGGATCCAGAGTCGAAAGTCTACCATTTTCGTATCATACCTCAATACGCCACCCAACATATTCTTTTGATTCTGCGATTGCGGGGACAAAAAAACAGTAAAAAATATAATTTATTGAATAAATAATTAGCATTGATTTTAATAAAATTAATTATTAATAACCAATATTTAATTAAATTTTGCATACTATATACATGGGATTATAGCTAATCGAAAAAAAATCAAAGGCCATGGGAGGAGTCTGATCCTGGGGACCCCCTCCCCCTCTACGCGCACCTATACTTTCTAGCTGCAATTTTTAATTTTCAGGTACATTCGCCGTATAACGTACACCCCTATTTTACGTGAAATGTACGTGAGCAATGCTCTTATGTTACGAAGTCATCTATTTGAGATATTATTCCAAGCTTTTTAGAAAAAATAGTACATTTCCAGATCTTAAACCCTATACATCATAGGATGTCATTTCTTTTAAATAAACAATACTTCGATACATATAAAAGTCTTTCTTTTTCTATGCTTATCTTCTTTTATTCTTAAAGCTCTCATTTTTATACCCAGCGTATAAGGCGCTCCCTTAAATTACAACCTTATTTTTTGTGTTATAAATACGTGTTATACGCTGGATTTTTTGGTACATATATATGTTTCGTCACAGCCATGTGCAAATGACTTACATTTTTCGAGTTTTTTGTGGGTGCTTTAAATTGAATTTTTAAACTAAAGGGGATAAATCCTTCAAAGCCAGTGTCAATTCACCCCCAAGTTTCCGAATAGTTCGTAAAATTCACATTCACTCATTAAGATGTTTGAATACATATAATCATTATGTAAAGAGTTTTTCCTTCATGACATGAAACACAGATCGACAATTACATGTAGTATTCGAATTGCTCTTCTTGCACATTTTTGAAACAAAAGAAATAGTGCAGACAGAATGACTCGCACAGATAATATACAAGATAATACATTATATATATAATGGGGGGAAATAAGTTCATTTTAGGTAGTTTAACCAGAAATAAAAATTATCGTCGTTGGTAGGAAAAATATTAGACCCCCTCCCCTTTAACAACATTTTTATCCTCATGGCGTCAATGTTTGAAAATTACAGGATTCTCCTCCCCCCCCTTTCAATTCGGCTTATATACGGGTTTTGAATTTTGGGTAAATTTTTGAAGAAATTCATTTTTTTCACTTTTCATATGGATCAGCTTATATTCAGAAATATACACACGGTACTTATTTATTTATTTTTATCTTATTTTTGAAACTTGCGTCAGAGTCCCTTAAAAATAGGTAAATATAAGGGTTGCCCAAATGAAAAGTGGACAAGTTGAATAAAAAGAATGCCTTTATTGGAATTTAAAATAAATCGCCTTGGGCGTGTTGTAACACGAGTCCCAATGTTTCGACTAGGTCCATGTCTCCGTTGTAGAAAGATTGCGGTTGATTCTCGAGGAAGTCCCGCATAACTTCCTTTTCATCATCGTCTAAATGGAAACGTAATGTTTTCTTAAGTGGAAGGTTTCAGGGAGAAAAATCCGGACTGTAGGGTTGGGTGTTCCAACCCTTTTCAACGAATTTTTTTAAGGTTGCCTGAGCTTAACGGGAGACGTATGGCCGAGGAACTGTCATGGAGATCTGGTTTCGTTTGCCACGCTTCACGAAAACCTTTGCCCTAATTTTCCGAACTAAGTAGTGCTCGCCATAGACTGACCTCATACGCTGATAACTGTCCACATTCAACTAACTTCTGCTATCAGAAACCATACTACCCCGCATTGCTCCTATTGGATGCACCCATGAATAGCACGGCTTTACTTTTGATTTTTTTTCCTCTACCAAGAACAGGTTTCATTATTGCACATCGTCAGTGGAGTAGCGTAGGCTTTCGCCGCCTATTGCCGACCGGAAATTTGTCGCCTCTCTATTTTAATTATTATTCAAGAAAATTAGTAAAAGTAAAACAAAGCCGTTTTAAATTTTTTTTTATTGGTTAAAAATGCACTTTTCGTGTTTTTTCATAGCAAAATCTTTTATACAATTGTCAATATCAATATTGTATGTCATGTTCAATTGCCAGATTACCAAAATTTGATAGCCTTAACGTGGACATTGTCGATCTGAGATAATTTTTTATTAATTTTAGCGTAGAGAAGCTTCTCTCACAACTGGCATTACTGAAGGCAGATGTTAAAAAATTCTCAACATTATGACAATGTTTGGTAAGCCATCTTCAAATTTGGACTCAATATTATATTATAATATACCCAGAGAGCCGGACCTAAGGAGATATTTTTTACAGCATGGGTCTGTTGCAGCTACAAAAGCTTGTAGACGTATGCGCTCAGTTAGAATTCTTCTTTATTAATGTTTCGAGGAGCTTGATCCAAGTTAAGTTCGTCAGGCTCAATATCACTTCAGGCCTTAAAAAAACATATTTTTGCGCTAGATTCAGCAACTGTTGGAATCTTTCTTGAATTTCAGCAATTACTTTGTCTATTGAAGAAAACATTGTTCGCCTCAAAGTCATCTTCGTACGATAACTAAAAATGTTTACTTCCGTCGCCAAATATATGCTTCCTCCTGAATCGTCTTGGGAATTCAAAAGAAATTTCAAGCTCTTCACATAAACTTTTAGAATATATTAAAGCGTCATCCACGAATTCCTCTCATTTTTCTTCTAATATGGTCTGTAAAACGCGTATTTTTTTAGCACATTGATGGATATTTAGTCCCTCTTTGCAAATAATTTCGCGCGAGTTTCATTGACTTCATGTAGTACCGGTTGCCAGAATCCTAAGTAACATAAAAACGAATGCGATTGCATAGCGACTAATAAACTTCTTGCATCTGTGCGTGCGTTAAAGCTTTCACTCTGTGACGGGCTCACGCGTCTTTTCTTTAACATGTCCTTTGGGTTCTTTGGGCCAGAATTAATGGCAACTCTTTTCCAACCAAATCCAAGAAGTTAAGTGTGAATGAAAGTTGCAAATGAACAAGCTTTTAAATATCGGAACTTAGAGTAAGCGAGATGGCAATGTATGGGAATTTGTGATAGTGGATTAGCTGACGTCTAATAGAGGAATCGTGGTTCAAGTCTGAATGAGTTTTACGTGACGTGAATAGAAGTTATTAGTGATTGAATATATGAAGGTCAAGTTGCACACCAGTGCATACAAAGACAAGATTAAGCATAGGACAAGATTGATAGTTTCTCCAAGTTGTAATAAGGTAGGATTGATTATTTAATATTAGAATCAGTGATTAGGCGGTTCACTTATTGATAGTGGTCTGAATTAGATTAAGTCTTATTGTAAATATATATATTGTGTGTGGTGTGATTTACCATCGTAGATTCTCTCACATAAATTATTATAATCTAATTTGTTAAAGGTTTAAGTTGAATATCTTAATAAAGTCATATTAAGATAATGTTTGATTCTAATTCTTTCGTTAATCCTACGCCTCTAGCTCACGCCTCTAGCTACGCCTCTAGTTCTCCCAAGGGGAGAACATCTCGTTTCCGTCAGTTTCGTCAAGCGGGCGCAATTTGGAGTTTGAAATATTTTTTGAATTTAAATATCGTGGTGCTTGCCGCCACCCTTTTTCGTATGCCGTCCGGGGTCATGGCCCCCTCTACACCCCCCACGCTACGCCACTGCACGTCGTATGTGGTATACACCTCCTTTTATATCCATGTTTGGTAGCGCTGCTATAATAATTTTGAAAAAATTGCACGTGTCGACTGTTCATTTGGGCAACCCTTATACATTATGGTTCCCATTTAAAGAAACCGAGATCAACTAAATTGTCCTTTAACTAGAGGTGTCTCTAGCAGGAGGTACTACTCTATTATGTTTTATATATATATATATATATATATATATATATATATATATATAAAATCCTATTTATCAAAAGATATCGAATAAATGGATCGATATAATTCAAAAGATAACTGCTTGTAAAATGAATTGGTTATTTTTGTACTAAACAATATCAAATGGGATTAAAATAATTTTTCCTTTTCCTAACGTTGGTATGGTTTGGAAGTTTACAAAGTAGGAAGTTTACGAAGCTCGTCACTTGATCATGTTTCGAAATTAAAAGGTCCATCTATCTCGTTGTTCTAAAATGCGACATTGATAGAAAATTGAACTAACCTTTTCATTGTCGTAGATAGGAATTCTGTGTTCTTTCATTTTTGAGGGCATCGTTTATTTTTCCAAGAAGTTTTCCTTTCTCCGTTTAATGTTCGATCTGTTGATAGAATAATAATAAAGAAAAGGTTACTGAAGGAACAAAAACATTCATTTATCGAAGTGACATAGTACACAGTTGAAGCAACACGGAGAAAAAAAGATCCTCAGAAGCTCATAAAAAAATCAAAATGATTAAGGCTCTTGAAAAGGACATCAATAACAAACCTTTTGTAAATTTTTTATTGATTTAAAAATATCTAGAGATGCAACATGTAAGTGAACCCATTTTTCCTTGATCATAAAAAATTAAGTTTGGGGCCATGATGATCCTGTTAATATTCTTTATGCAATTTTTTATCAACTTATTTTTTAAGAGATTAAATATAAAATGTATGTATGGATAATTAAATTAGATTTAAAATGAAGTTCACTATACAAAGCGTAACTTTTATTTTCCATTATATCTTCAAACATTAAATTAAACACCCAATTATTTCCCCGAACTGATGGTCCAAACAGAACACTTCTAATCTTAGATCATTATTTTTATAGCCCTATGTGTCAGCAATAACTCATAAACTAAGAGAACGGTACTTAACACTTCTGGACAAAAGTGGTAAAAGCAATTAGATTTTCACTTGGTCGTCTTTTTCTCTCAGCGACAGACTTGCAGATTGCTCACTGAATAAAACCGTTTTTAAAAAAAGCTTGGTGTTCTCACTTGAAACATAACATATATATCATTTTTTGTTTCTCATTTCTACATGCTTTCGCAAGATGGGGTCACAGGTTAATTTATTGATGATTTTTATTTTTGCTTCCTTTCCAATATTTTTTTAAATTTTAGCTTTTGCATAGTTTTCATGTTTTTTAGTAATAAAATAATTATATGATGTTCTTAAAGTACAGTGATAATCGGTTTCATCGAAACTGAGGGAACTGAAATATTTTTCCGGGTTAAAGGATATTGCAAATAAAATTAAAGAAAAAAAAACTTTTATAAGAACAAGCTTTTATTATTTTTTAATAAAATGAACAAAAAAGTTAAAAATAAATTAACTCTAATAAGAAACATAACACTTTATAAGTTCATTGTAACCTTTAACGATAACTAAGCTTCTTCGTCTACGACAAAATAATTCCAAATCGTACATAATTATATATTTTTAACACTAAAACTTTACACCTTAATTATTAAATCTTTCCGTTTTTATCACAGTCCCAATTTTATAAATAAAAGCGTGTTACATTGTGTTAGCAAGAGGAAAAAAGTGTGTGTGTGTGCTAAATGTTCTTAATTATACCATCAAAATTTAACACGCTTTTATTAATTAAATTGAGACTGTGATAAAAACGGGAAGATTTAATAAATAAGGTGTAAAGTTTTAGAGTTAAAAATATATAATTCTGTACGATATGGAATTATTTTGTCGTAGACGAAAAAGCTTAATTATCGTTAAAGGTTACAATGAACTTATAAAGAGTTATATTTTTCTTAATTTAATAGAGTTAATTTATTTTTAACTTTTTGGTTCATTTTATTAAAAAATAATAAAAGCTTGTTTTTAAAAAAGGTTTATTTTCCCTTTAATTTTATTTTTAACTTTTTAGTATTTTTAATTCGAGACACTACGACGTAGTTCGTAGCGCTTAGCAACGTTCTGTGCACTAAATTTTAAAAAAGTTATTTAAAAACATTTTTAAAAATTTAAAATTTTTTTTATCGATTTTATTTTATTAATAAAATTAAATTAAGTTAATTAATAAAATTAACTATTTTATTCTATGAAATGCTAATTAATTAATTGGAAAAATGCTAATTAATTTATGCTTATAAATTATGAAATGCTAATTATTAATTATGGCACTTATTTAATTATATTAATTATGAAATGCTAATTATTTCATTAATAAAAACATTAATTAAATTAATTAATAATGCTAATATAGCATTGTCATCCGATTTATACATGCATGCAAAATATCAGCTCAATCGGAAACCGGGAAGTGGATCAAAATTAACTTGCAAGATTTGATTACAGACCGACAGACAGACAACGGGACAGGTGAAACTAAATAAAAGCTTGTAAAAAAGAAGAAACGTATATTCAACAAAATTAAGCTTATTAGAGTACATTTTATTTACATAGAAATGTATCTATGTATGTATTTAATAAAAATCACTGAAACAAAAACATTCTCAAGAACTTAATGAAATGTAATACAAAATTTCCAAGTTTTTTGCGAAACAGAACATTTATTGAGTTTTTGCAAAATAATCTGATAATTTTCTTTGCATTGTGCTTTTTAGAATCCAATTGTCAACAAATTGTTCGATGTCGTCCATTTTGTTATTCATTTCACCATTAGAATGTGCGTCTAAATAACAGCGCATACTTTTCAAGATGTCCTCATTTCGGATGACGTGGGAACAGGAGCTGCAATATTCATTTCATTTTCGTCGTCGGAATCTGCCTCAATGATACTTTTTTTGAGATTTTAACTAACTCCAAACTGTATTTTCTATAATTGGGGGTGTACACCCATTATCATCATCTTCTGCAACGTATTTTTCCGATGATACAGTAAGACAGTCCAATAATACAGAAAACTTTCTCAAGCATTTCATAAATTGGCTGGTGTTTTCCGTATTTTGTACATTTCCAGAAGGGAAATCTTTTCGTGTTAAGAGAGGGGGAATGCACGAAAATACTTAATAGTTTGTCCGGACCATTGTATTACTTAGTGTTAACCGATATTTCGTCTAAAGCATTTTCGCGTTGAATGTATTCCACTGTATTTTAACAATATTTCCTTAAGTTCGACCCTGTTTCGATTCTGTCGAGATGAGTTTGTTTTTTCTGAGTTGTTGTATTCACAGATTTAGTTTTTTTAAAAAAATATTTACTATACTCGTTTTAAATGTATTCACTATATGTATTTTAAAAATATTTACTATATGTATTTAAAAAATATTTACTCTATGTATTTTAAAAATATTTACTGTATATATTTTAAAAATATCTACTATATGTATTTTAAAAATATTTACTGTATATATTTTAAAAATATCTACTATACATATTTTAAAAATATTTACTGTATATATTTTAAAAATATCTATATGTATTTTAAAATATTTACTGTATATATTTTAAAAATATCTACTATATGTATTTTAAAAATATTTACTGTATATATTTTAAAAATATCTACTATATATATTTTAAAAATATTTACTGTATATATTTTAAAAATATATACTATATGTATTTTAAAAATTTTACTGTATATATTTTAAAAATATATACTATATGTATTTTAAAAATATTTACTATATGTACTTTTTAAAAATGTTTACTCTATGTATTTTAAAAATATTTACTGTATATATTTTAAAAAAATATCTACTATATGTATTTTAAAAAAATATTTACTGTATATATTTTAAAAATATCTACTATATATATTTTAAAAATATTTACTGTATATATTTTAAAAATATATACTATATGTATTTTAAAAATATATACTATATGTATTTTAAAAATATTTACTATATGTACTTTTTAAAAATATTTACTCTATGTATTTTAAAAATATCTACTATATATATGGGTGGTTTTTTTTTGTTGTTGTTGCTTTGGTTAGTAGATTTTTACATGTATTTGGTATTGGAGAAACTTAAGAATTTTAATATTTATAATTTATTTTATTTGTTAATATTATCTGGGAATACTTTTAAAAGCTTATTATTACTCTTTTTCTCTTTCTTTTAACCCAGTTATATAGACAAATACAAGGGAAGGTTGGTGGGCCTTAAACAGTGGCGTAACGTACACCCCCGCATTGCGGGGGGGGGCAAAGCTTGGACGATGCTAAGTTCGTATTTGGACTTGGGACCTAAAACCTGAGTTTGCAGGGGGGCTAATATTCTCCGTTACGCCACTGGCCTTAAAGTATGTTTAACCCTACAGCAGGGGTGTCAACTCGCGGCCCGCAGCGAACATTTTTGCAGCCAGGCCAATATATTGGCACACAATAATATATAATAAAATAAAAAATATTTTCCTGAAATGGAAAAAATAGAAGCATAGAAGAGATGTCAAGTGTCAGGACGTAAACATTAAATTTTTCATGTTCTCTTACATATATTTACTAGCTGGTATACCCGTTCTTCACACGCGTGAATTGAAAAATTAAACAATACAGACTGAAGGATAAAGAAGTTTTTAAATGAGTTAATTTTACGTGAATTGTAAATTAAACAAAAAAAAGCTGTCTGCATATCTCAGCTGAACAAAAAACCAGGTTCGCTAAATTTTAAGTCTGTAGATATAACAGCTGATTTTTTTAAAAAAAATTTATATTTTTATTTTCCCCGTAACTCTTGTGGGTCGATTTTTGAAAACACCTACCTGCTCAGCAAAAGCAACATTGTTACAAATTTTGTGTGTAATAAACGCTTAAAATATAGTACATAATTTGTATCTGGATGTGTAATACGTTAATATTACTTTCTGATGCATTCATTTTATGTTAAACAGCTGTTACCCGCGACCTCGTCCACGTGGAATTTAACAAAAAAAAAAGTGTTTATTCTATTCGCAGAGTTTACGAAAACTTCATAATTATGTATTCACGCAAAGAAATACCTATGCTATAAATATAATGTCATTCTTCTACTTTGTTAATCTATGTTTATTTTTTGTTTTATTTATTTTGTTGAGCAAGGGATGAAAGGGACGCATGACCTTTGACACTGTCGATGGGGGTGAGGACTGTAAAGTCATTAGGATCAAAATAGATCTAAGTAGCAGTAGGGTGAAACGTGAACACAAATGAAGCCGCAAGGAAGGGGATGAAAGGGACGCATGATCTTTGATACTGTCAATGAAGTTGAGGACTGTAAAATCATTAGGATCAAAGGACATGAACGGGAAATGTCGCGAGTTATAGCAACCTAATCAAACAAAAAAGTTTGATATAACTGCTAGAAATCGTTGAGACAAAAGGCTCGCGAAATAAAATAATCCCTATTGAATAAAAATAATATCTATTGAAATAAAAAATCCCTATTTGAATCGGATATTTCTCACTATTGCATTGGATTTAATTTTATTTTCTCCGAACCCTAATTTTTTTTCTAAAATAAGAGAAGTCGAAGTTATTCCTTATAACATTAGCTATATCTGCCAGTGAAAGTTCCGTCAAAATTGGTCCAGCCGTTTCAGATATTAGCCGGAACAAAAACAGGCAGACAGATCGGCAGAGACAAAAAATTTTAAAAATTTATTCTTTCATATAAGTACCGTTTATACTTTTAAATGCATTTAGTAAAAAGCTCTGCTAATTTCAAATTACAAACAGACACTTCGTTTTTACTTATATGTATAGATTATAATGTGTTAATCGAAATAAATCTACGTTTCCATGAATATTGGTCTTTTTCGAAGCCCACCTAAAATTAAAACTTGTTTGTTTGACCCAAGTTAACCCTTGAGTTTGACGCTGTTGCCCTACACTCTTAGTTCCAAAGACTGAGTTTGCAATTATACATCATATTGTTAGGTCAAATTAAGCTATATATCCCTTCATTGTTTAACTTTAAATTAGAGTTGTGGTAGTTTAGTACACCCTGGTCACACACACGCACACACACACACACACACATATATATATATATATATATATGTGTGTGTGTGTGTAAAATATTGGCCGAGTGTAGTATTTTTTCGAGTGTTAGTAGGTTTTCATTAAACGCATCTTCAGTGGACGTTCATCTTCTTTATTTTGAAGCACACATCAAAAGCTTAGAACAAAATTGCTATACATTTTCACGTTGACGAGACACACAAACTTCCGACGATATTAAAGCAAAGTGGACAGGAGACAAACAATAGCAACACAAATACATAAAAAGCAGCTATGCACATTTTTACATGATGACGGCAAAAAGGAAGAGAGCGGGATTACACAAGAAGTTTGGTTTTATACCAACAGTGCAAGCGCGTGATGATTACGTAATCATAATTCTGATTGGATAGAATGGCCGCGACAGGGATTTCTGATGCAATAATATTCATTGATTACGATTAAGATCAGGGTGTTAGTTTCGAACCAAACAATTAAAAGATTATTTCAATATTATTAAAAGAGTTAATTAAAAGGATGCTAGAGGGAATTATTACACACACACACACACACACACACACACATATATATATATATATATATATATATATATATATATAATATATATACTGATATATAACAAAATATATAAATATATATATAAATTGCTGATATATAACAAAAAAAATTGTTTTTATTTGTTTCGTCTTACAGAAATGAGAATTTCTCTGTACGAAATGACTAGACCAACCAAAAAGTAAAGTATTAAACAACATTTTGAGGCAATTTCAATCATCCATTATTATCATGTTTTTGAAATAAAATAAAATGGATAGTTGAATAATTTTTTCTAAGGATGGAATCAGTTTTACTTCAATTAAACGAAATACAAGAAAATATGAAAAATAATTTTTAAAAAGCATAAATGTTAATTTTTGTATCATTAAAACAATTAGATGCCCACAAAATGATTATAAAAAAGTTTCTTGGACTGACTTTTAAACTAAATATATTCTTCGGTTTCTGGGGCCACTATTAATTGAAAGATTGTTTTTCTTCAGTAAAATAGAAACACGTGTTACTTTGTGACAGATTCTATCCTAGCCTTTAATTAATCCTACAGGGAAAAATATTTCTTAACTGTTGTGCGTTTATAAAAAATCGCTTTCCTTGGAGAAACCATGATTTATGTAAATTTGAAGACTATTTAAACTTTAGCAAAGTGTGTGTACGAGTTAGTCGTAAGGCAGCTATTAAAGTGAGATTAGTGAAGTGACTATCGGAAGTCCTTGGTGTTCTTGAAAAAAACTTTAGTCCGGGATATCCAGTTGACGCAGGCAAGACTATACTGATGGCAGCATGGGTGTAGACGCTGTCTCGAGTAGTGGCATTTTAATCAAAAAGGGAAATGATATTAGGATCTGTAAGAGAAATCCTGACTACACTGCTAAGTTTTTCGGGCAGAACTCATAGCTATTGAAGATGTTTTGAAATTTTGCTTTATTGAGAGTGTTAATACGGATATTTGGATATTGAGTGAGATAGCCGAAGCTCTATTTAACATTTAACTGAATTGTGGAAGCATGGTGAAAAAACGACCACAAGTATTTTCCAGCTATGAAATAGCTTGAGTATCAATGTTAAGATCTTTTTACAGTGGGAACCGTCGCACGTGAATGTCTGCTTTAACGAGATTACAAATAGCTTGGCCCGTGAGGGCAGCAGTAAAGATTCTACACTTGGTGGCTGCCTTACTTTTTCAGAAATTGCTACCCGGGTCAAACAAGATATCAGCTCCTCTTGGAAGCAGGCCTCCGTAGATGTGTGGTATGAAGGAAACTGTCTTGGTTCTGCTTTGCTTGGGACAGACAAAAGGAGAGATGGAACTACTCTTGTCAGTGGGTCATTTCGGTCAGCTCATTTCGGACCCTAAGCGCCCAATGGATAAACCGGCACTGACTCTTGCTGGTTTCGCAGTGGACACACCCGAGCTCAGCGGCATGTGGCGGGTCTTAAAGTTTACCCTCCCTCTCCAAATTACAATGTCCACATTATGTAGCTTGCATTGGCTGCCATAAGAGCCAACTGCACTCATGTCTTGCTACAATTCTTCATTGTTCAAAAACGTACAGGTTTATAGTTTTGATCTAGATGTTATGTCGATCACAAAAGGGATAAGAAACAACAACATCGGATCTAACGCGGTTGTGTTGTTTCGAATCCCCTTGAAGCAGAAAAGCCTACACCAAGTTCATTTGACCTTTTCGCATAATAATATCTTACACCAGGTCTTGATCTTCAAAAAACTGTCCTAGGGAAATGCCCCAGCAGTCCAGAAGATGAGCAGGAGAAGCAGGCAGGTAAAGAAAGATTTTACCTCCTGCACAAAGGTCATGCCACGCAGGTGACCTCTTTTAAAGTGTGCCAAGGCCGTCTGAAGAGCCCTGGAACTCCTGCACTGTAGAGATAGGCCAGGACTCTTAGCTGCGTACCAGTGGTGAGCAGGAGGGTTTCGCCAGGTCAAATTTATTTTAGCCCTTGGGGGGAATGAGTTAATTTCTGAATGACTTAAGACAGTAATGGGAGATCGGAGATCCCCTTTCCCCTACCAGCCAGCTCATCAACAGCATCGTTCCCAGGCACACCCACATGCGATGGTATCCACTGGAGACATACGTGTTTCCTCTGACCAAGTCTAACTAATTTGGATAAAATATCTAGACCAGTGCTGTCCATAATTTTTGGCCAATTGTGCAAATATTTGATGGAGTTTCTGCTGTCTGTCAGGATCCAGATACTGTCCTTATAAGAGTTGAGAGCATGATCCAGAGCACCACTAATAGCAATGAGTTCTGATCTAAAGACGGAACAGTGGTCAGAATTCCTGATGCTGATTTTAACATCATTCCCAGGAGTGTTACTAAATATACCACTCTCTGCTCTACCCGTATTCGAAAGACTACCATCTGTGTAAATTATCAAGACTTGATCGGTTATGTCATTTATTACTTCAAGTGCTAGTTGTCTGAGTAATTCTGGATGGCTACTATGCTTGGGAGTACTGTTCAATAATTCCTCCCGGAATTCAACATGATTAAAAGAATCAATAGGTATGATGCAGTCAAAAGGTGTAGATGTGTCAACAATGAAATCAATAAAACCACATTTCCACATACAGTGCATAATTACTTGTCTTAGGAATGTAGGATAACGATTAAATTTGACAGCTCCCTCGGTTTATAACATTGCTTGATAATAAATTGATAGATCAATAAATTTAGTTATTTTTATAACAATGGCTGATCACTCGGTATCCCAAGCTTCACCAGGTTCCCGATAACCTTATATAGCTTATATACATATAAAAGATTCCTTTAATTTTTTCCCTCTAAATTTATGTCATCGTAGTAATTGAGTGGTCACGGTGGCGACTTTGTAGCCAACGTTGCTTTTGTAGAGTCGTGGTTGTTCTCGGTGTCACTGAAGACCCGCCATGTAGAGGGGATGATGCATGTTAAATCTGTTGAGGCTCAAAGTATTCACGCTAGCGTGGAAATACACATTGGATGCACGAACGTAAGATTATAGTCTTATAGAATTACTGAACTAAACTCAGTGACGCAACAGCCCATGAGGGCCAAGACCTACTTTGCCCATCTCAGTACACGTGACCATTGGGCGCTGAGGTTCATGAGCCAATGTCCCGATCGGGTGGTCAGTCTGAAGCAAAACCCCCAGCTTTTAGTCCCCAAGTACTCATTTATAGACCCACTGATGGGATAAAAGGCAAAGTCGACCTTGCTCAACCCAAGGATAGAACCCTCGTGGGAGCGCGATACGCTCCCTCTCGGCCTCTGTGGAATTACTGTTTTTCTCTTAAAAGGCAAGTCCTTGAATAGGGTGTTTTTTTAGAGGTATAGAACTTTAAATTGCAATAAAACAACGATATATTATTCGATTGACATGAATTTTTTTTATTCGAAAGATAATCTTGATGCATTACATTTTAAATATGATCAAGCAAGACGTAGATTCATCGAATGGGCCCAAAACGAGATTGCCGTTGTTCCCGATTTTCATAAGCGAATTTTGTTTAGCGGTGAAGCGCACTTCTGGTTGAATGGCTACGTCAACAAACAAAACTGCCGCATTTGGAGTGAAGCTAATCCACAAGTGTATGTCGAAACACCGTTACATCCAGAAAAACTGACTGTTTGGTGCGCTTTATGGGCTGGTGGAATCTTTGGTCCGTACTTCTTCAAAAACGATGAAGGCCACAACGTTACAGTCAATGGTGATCGGTATAGAGCCATGATTACTAACTTTTTCATTCCTGAATTGAACAATCATGATGTCCAGGAGCTGTGGTTCCAACAAGACGGCGCACCATGTCACACAGCTCGTGCCACAATCGATTTATTGAAAGACACGTTGGGTGACCGCCTAATTTCACATTTTGGACTTGTGAATTGGCCTCCAAGATCTTGTGATTTAACACCGCTAGACTATTTTCTGTGGGGCAATGTAAAGTCATTGGTCTATGCGGATAAACCACAAACGCTTGACCATTTGGAAGACAACATTCGCCGTGTTATTGCCGATATACGGCCACAAATGTTGGAAAAAGTCATCGAAAATTGGACGTCCAGATTGGACTCCATCCGAGCCAGCCGTGGCAGTCATATGCCAGAAATCATATTTAAAATGTAATGCCACAAGATTGTCTTTCGAATAAAAAAAACTTCATGTCAATCGAATAATACATCGTTGTTTTATTGCAATTTAAAGTTCTATACCTCTAAAAAAACACCCTATATATAGAATCGAATATAACGCACCCCCAAAAGAAGTCGCGGTAGCCTTGTGGTCAGACACACGAACTCAAAAAATGGGCTTCCTGAGTTCGAGCCCTGGTGCAACAGAAAACTTGCCATTTAGATGGGCTGATGCATGTTAAATCTGTCGAGGCTCAAAGTCCTCAGGTTGGCGGAGTGTGAATATTCGGAGAGGGTAAATCAAAGATGTCGTCCTCGTCACATGACTATGGCTCAGAATTAAGCGGTCTGTCGTCAATAGCCCTCTCGTTGCTTTATAATGCGACACAGATCAACTCTCACGCTCACCCCCTCCAAAACAATTAAAATCAATAAAGTTTTCTGTCAGTGTACACTTTTTCTTCCGATTTTAGAAATTATTGTTAAATTTGTTTAAATAATCCGCTTGAAAGTTTTCAGGTCATTAAAAATATCGGCTGAAATTGGAGAGAAAATGCTATCAAATGAAACATCCCCTCCCTCTCTCTTTAGGTTTTACTGCATTCAAAAACATACCCTAATTTGAGAAGGGGGAAGGAGAAATTCCATAAAATTAACATTTCGCACATAAATTCAGAGAAAATAAATTAAAAGTAAAAAAAAACTTTTTTGAAAACAAGCTTTTATTTAAATGCTCTAAAAGGAATAAAATAAACTTTTCTTTTAAAACTTTTTTTGCTATCAACTTATAAAGTCGTTATACAAATTAAGATATAAAAGCTTGTCGCGAGATTTAAGTACTCATATTTACTTAGTCTGAAAATTTTAAAAATTAAAATTAATCAGATCAAGTTATTTAATTTGCTTGTTTATGTCACAGGTAAATCTCGCGACAAGCTTTTATATCATAAATTGTATAACGACTTTATAAGTTGATAGCAAAAAAAGTTTAAAAAAGTTTTTTTTACTTTTAATTTATATTTTTTACTTTTTAGTTATCGCTAGACAGAGGTTTCTCAGTCTGTTAATCTCATTCAACGCATCATTGTTGAATGGTCGTTTGCCGGTTAATTTTGAACAGTCCAGCTAAGGGGTACTCAACATTTTTTTCCGCCAGGCTACATACAAATGATAGATATGTCACTCGGGTCGCAACAAGAGGACAATGGGAAGGGGGCTATAAACAATGTTAGATCAAAACAACATTGGACGAAGAAAAATTAATTAAAATATTAAAACTCATTCTTTATTTATTTATTTTTTGCTTTTACTATAACACTGTATTAAAAACGAAAAACACATTTTTTTTGTAAATCAGTAATTTTAAACCAATTTTTTTCAATTTTTGTACAAAATTTGGATAATGCTATTCTTCAAACGAGAAATATTTTCGTGCGACTATATTTAAAAATGACGAAGTTTTTAAATGTTTTATTCAAAATTTGAGTATTTTTTGAAAAATCGTAAAAAAAAAGTTTTGGGCCTCTTATTTTTTAAATGACTGATTCTAAAAGAAAAAAAACCTGAACTTTCTTAGTGCAGAATATCGATTCATTAACACGAAAAAAATTCATACGGAACGATTTAGAAATCATTTTCATGAAAACGCATCGATTTTGACTCATTTTAGAAAAAGTTGTAAAAAAATAGAAATATCATTATTTTTTTTAACAAATTATACCGTATCGTAGCGAAATAAATGATCTTTCTCATTAGGCTATTATTTTTTGTCTCAGTTTCAGAGAAAGAATAAGATGGTTTTTTAAGAAAGGTCGAAGATAGGGAGAATCGGAACTTCTTTAAGGTCTATCCGATAAGCTGCCGGGCAGGATAAAAAGCTAACAGGAGTAAAAGGTTTTCAATTAATATCTTTTTTACTAATTGCGATATCAGAATATAAATCATCAAAACATGCATTGTCATCTAAACTAAACATGTATACAAAGTTTCAGTTCAATCGGTTGAAGACAACAGCTTCAAAATTGAGTTGCAAGATTCCACCCGAAAAAATTACTTTAATTAATATCTGCACTATTAAAACTCGAAGGTAAACAAACGTACGCAACTATACGACTAGGTGTATCTTCTCACGAACCGCACGATGCAGAAACTCGCCAAATGTACCAAAATATCGGAACTGGTTCGATGAATCCGTTTTGACCACTTATATTTCAATAGTGCAATTACTTAAGATATTAATTAAAAACCTTAAAACGCATAATTAATGCCATTTTTTCCCGCCAGGTACCGAAGTTCCAATATTTCCCGAACTTTTTTTTTTTTTATATCCCAGACGTTTTTAAGACACGATCTAATTTTTTAAGAGACTCAAACAAACAAAAAAATACAGAATCGGAAAGATCATTTACTTCGCCACGATACGGTATAATTTATTTTACAAAATAATGATATTTTCTTTTTTTTTACGATTTTTTCTAAAATGAGTCAAAACCGATACGTTTTTATGAAAATGATTTGTAAATCACTCCGATTGAATTTTCTTTCAATTTAATGAAATGATATTCTACACTAAGAAAATTCATGCTCTTCTCTTTCAGAATCAGTCATTTAAAAAAATAAAATGACAATTTTTTTTTTACGATTTTTAAAAAATACTCAAAATTTTATTTAAATACGTAATAATTTCTTTAATTACAAAAATAATCTCATGACATTTTTTTCCGTGTGTAGAACGATATTATCTGTAATATGCACAAAGTATGAAAATATTGCTTAAAAATTACAGTTTAAAAGAATTGTGTTTTTCGTTTTTTACCCCCTTTTTGCGAGAAATATTAAAGCATTATTTTTGTTACACTTTTTATTTAAAAATTACCGTTGTTTGCAATTGATGTATGAAGTTCGAAGGTATTAAATTAGAAATGAAGCCCCCCCGCCCAAAATTTAAATTTTAACAAATAACGCTATGCAAAATTGAATATCTCTTCCTTTTATTTTATAGGTCTTTTCTTTCTTTTTTTCCGAAGATTTCGTGGATTGAACGCTTAGAACGCTGGATTATTAACTTTTGTCCCCTGGATATAAACAACACCATCGCTTAGTTTTTATGATTGTTTTAAAAAAAATACTCAAAATTTTATTCGCGCATTTAATAACTTCGCCAGGAATTTTGTAATTGGAAAGAAGATTTATTTCGTCACGATATAGTATGTTTTTCTTTTCTTCTTTTTCAAAACAACGATACTTTCCATATGATTTTTTCTAAAATGAATCACTATCGATGCGTTTAGATGAAATTGATTTTTAAAAAACTCATACTTTGCTTTTAACAGTTAGTGATTTAAAAAATAAAAAGTCGAAAACTTTTTTTACGAATTTTTTGTGCAATAATTCATTGTGCCACTAGAGTGCTGCTCCTGTCAATCTGTTTAAGAATCGTTGAATGTTCACTTTCTCGAGAGCTCTGATAGCGACAGGGGAAGGGGAATTTCCATGACAATATGTTACGCATTTAAAAATGTTCGTACAACGCCGGGGGAAGGGGCTAAACCTGTCTGACAAAGAAAAGAAGCGGAAAAATTTCGAAACAGGAAATTTTAAGTTATACACTTAGTAGAAGCACGAGCAATATCGGCTTAAGTGGAGGAGGGGGTTGGAATTCCTTTTGAAAAAGATTATTAGAGAGAAGAGCTGTTTTTGTGAAGAAAAGGGAAAATTTATAAAAGTAGAGGAAGCCCGTGCAACGCCGTGCCATGCTGCTAGCCTTTTTAACTAAATGCGATCTTGGAATATATATGTACAAAACATGCATTGTCATCCAAACTAAACGTGTATACAAAATTTAAGCTCACTCGTTTGAAGACATCAGCTTCAAAATTCAGCTGCAAGATTCCACCCGAACAAATTATTTTAATTAATATCTTTTAACTAAATGCGATCTTGGAATATATATGTACAAAACATGCATTGTCATCCAAACTAAACGTGTATACAAAATTTAAGCTCACTCGTTTGAAGACATCAGCTTCAAAATTCAGCTGCAAGATTCCACCCGAACAAATTATTTTAATTAATATCTTTTTAACTAAATGCGATATTGGAATATAAATAATCAAAACGTGCATTGTCATCCAACCTTAACGTGTATACAAAATTTCAGCTCAATCGGTTGAAGACATCAGCTTCAAAATTGAATTGCAAGATTCCACCCGAATATTTTACATTGCAAGTTAAATAAAAGCTTGTAAAAATGAATAAATAAATGTAATTTATTAGGAACTTTTAAACACAGTAATAAGGAGCAGTTTCTTTTGTTTAAAGCTTTATTCATTCAATACGATTAATAATTATCAGAAATATTTCAATGCATACAAAGAATTCACAAAGCAGTTTTAGAAAGAATGCTGAACATAGAAAACAAGAATCATTTCGAAAAAATCTTCATTTTCCCAAAAAATAAACTGTTAATTGATTATTAGAAACAGCGACGTAAACACAAAAAAACTGAAATATATTGACAAAGAAACTTATTTTATGTAAATCAAAACCATCTAAAACACATGAAATCAAACAGCAGTACATCATACAGTAATAATAAATATCAACTGAGCGAGCGGAAGGGCGCATCTTTATTTTGTTTTCCGTTCCAACCATAAACACCAAGGTAAGTAAAACAATATTTTTAATCAATGCCGCTCGTTTAATCATTTTTGAAAACATTTCAACAAATACAGCAAAAAATTATGAATGGCTGCAGCTTTCTGAAAGAAAAAAAAATATTTATGTAGCGACTTATCGACACATCAACATATTCGATCTTAACCCTTTACCTACCAACGGTACTTATCAATAGTGTTGAAAATGTGTATTATTTATTTATTTTTATTTTCAATTACATATAACAAACTTCAACTTTCAGTGGCAACGTTATAATAAAATTGTATTATTCTTTTTCAATTACTTTTTAGTGCTTAGCGAATGGCAACACCGGTGTTCTGTTCGATTGTTTATGTTAAGAATAAATGTGTTATAGAATAAAGTTCTGTTTTGATCGGTGATCTTCGCGAAATTATTTATCTCTTTTATTTCAAGTTGCTAGCCATCGTTGCTCGAGTTTTAATTAAAACTTCTTCGATTTAGAAGTGTGGGAAAAGTGATTTGGTGTCCTTGTAATATTTTTGAAAGTTAAGAAAATTAGATTTTCTTTTGGAAGCTTTTAACAAGTACCACTGCCTTTAAAATTACATAGAATAACCATTTTTACGAATATTCTGACGATATTTATAGCAGGAATACTTTTTTAATTCCACTCTTCCAGGATTTATAGCAGCGCAGGTTCTATGATAAGTATTTTGACGGGGAAGGCGAATAGTTTTAAAACAGAAGTTGCGTTTTCAGCTGACATTTTGATTGGATTGCGAAGAGAGAGAGAGATTGTCGTTTTTGCTCCGAAAAAGTATTTAATGTCAAAAAGTGTCTTATAATTATTTTTTTCTGTATGTTAGTTAAGATTTTAGAAAACGATTTGACTATTTATTCTGAACAATGCATATAATTAATTTTACAGTTGAGAGATATCTTTGTGGTACTTAAAAGTACCGACAGTTCATTCGATGTATAAATCAAATGCGGTAGACTGTAAATATAATGCGGTAGGTAAAGGGTTAAAACCTAAATTTAAGCGAGAACAGCTCTTAAATTTTAGATTCTAAATTCATGCAAAATACACAGAATTTCTCATACAGCCATAAACATTTTAATGTCTTTCAGAACAATGTATTTAAATGAAGAATACTTCACACAGTGAGTGGCTACAGAAACAAAATATAAATACAAATTAAATTCAAAATATGAAATGCGACTTCAGATAATTTTAATAGACATACACCTTGACAGTTTGTGTAAAAAAAAAGGCAAGTATATAATAATATGCTCTCAGCGGTGAATATTATTATAACAGACCATAAGGACCAAGACCTACCAAGCCCATTTCAGTTTTCATGACCTTGAGGACTGAGGTGCATGATCAAATGTTCCGGTCAGATGGTCAGTCTGACGTGAGCCACTGGGCTTCATATAACAATATACATGTTTAATTGTCATTATATCTCAATTCCAAGACATAATTTGAGCTTTAATTTAGACCAAGGCATATAGTGAAGTTTGAAGAACAAAATAACAATTTAGATTTTTTATCATAATATCTATAGTACAAATAAGCAACGCAGTATTTCAAATAAATATTGTGTTTCGCATTTTTTGAATAATTAAACGGTCTTTATTCTCTGGATACCCCTCGTAAATCCAATCAGTAGAGAAAAGTTCAAAATTATTTACTGCTATTGAATAGTCCATAGTGCAATTCTGGTATTGCATTTATTATACAAAAGCCAAATTAAGTCTGGTGAAATCGGTACTTTTTATGTACTTTCAAGAAATATCGAGAATGACCAGATAAAATTTTGCAATGTAGTACTCGAAAAAAATTTAAAAACTGATTATGTAATATGTGTTATTTCCCTATACCAGAATCGGCCACTGGTTGGCGTGATTTATTGTTAAAGCTTTTCCGGAGATTCATTCGCGCGCCAATTGAGGAAACCGAGCCGATTTTGAAGCTGTGAAGGAAAGACATCGGCGCAATTCCACGCATGCCTAGTACGTTTTTTAGATAGAAAAATGGTTTTGCGTAGAATTCGGTTCTGCGGTTGCCCAAGCATTATTTTTATTTTTTATATTTTTTTAATACTTTTCTTCTTCTTTTTGTACTTTTATTTTTTTAAACTTTTATTCTTTTTCTTATACTTTTATTCTTTTTCTTATACTTTTATTCTTTTTTTTTATACTTTTATTCTTTTTCTTATACTTTTATTCTTTTTCTTATACTTTTATTCTTTTTCTTATACTTTTATTCTTTTTCTTATACTTTTATTCTTTTTTTTAATTTGTTACTTATTTCTTCTTGTTATGATATTATTTTATTATAATTATTCTGATATATAAAAATTACTTTTTATTGGTTAATATTTATGGCAGTATACCTTTTCATTGTGCAGACGATTTTAATTTGATTTTTTCTCAAACTAAACATTTCCATAGTTTGTGTAGTTGTTTGTCGCTCGTTCACCTTTTTGCGTCTACTTTTTCCGAGAAACATTGAGTGGAATATTTCATAGCTCGCTTTTTGGCTTCGTTCTTCCAATGTGGATACTAGCTAGGTATGCATCGCAATGCGTTTTGAAATGAGACAAATTAAAATGATAAATTATTGCAAAATAGAGTAGATTCAAATCACAATACATTACATTAAAAAAAGAAAAAAAATACTAGAATATGGTGATTTTGTGTTCATTAATTAAACTCGGATTAAAGTGGGCTTAATGCAAATGATTTTATTAGATGAAGTAATTTTTTCTGAATGCTTAGAAATAAAATATATGGTAAGCATTTAAAGTAGTATAAAAAATACTGCTATTTTTAAGCAAATTTGTACCATTTTCTTTTAAAAAATATGGATCTGAATGGTTTATTATATTTTTATTTCTTGATAATCAAATTAGAAAAATTGGAACGAGGTATCATAAATTTAACATTGGATTCATGATTACAGAAACAATATTATTCACCTAAAAGTTCTAACAACTACATAAGCAATCACAGTAATACAATGCTCTATAAACAATATGTTACTTATTTCATTATATTAAATACCTTTAAAAACAGCGACAGAATAAATGGGATTTTTATTTATTGACACTACCAATACTTACAATATAATAATTGGTTTTTATTAGTATGTTTTGTTTTCTAATGAAAATTACTTATAAATTTAAATAAAAATTATTTAATTACTACTCATATAGAGAGAGAGTTTCATTACTTAAAAAAAGTCAAAATTAAATTGAAATCTTTTTTGGAATCTTTTTAAGGTATCCGAACGTGTTCGGAGTACTTTTTAACAAAATAGCATATTTAAAAATTATAAATTCTTTTTAGGACTTAAAACCCATAAATACTAATATTTAACCAACAATATTTACAATAAATCGCTTAAATTTTACAAAAAATCACAATTACTAGGGAAATTTTAGCAATATTTCTGAAAAACTTCAAAGCAATTACAGAAAAAAGTAATAAACTTATATTAGCAAAAGTGTTATTAAAACAAATTAGATGCGTTTATCTACAAAATGTACTAACATTTTAATGTTTTATTAAAATTTGAAAATTTTAGAGCTGATCGAGTAAACTTTATAGAAAATGTGACATTCTTTATGAGACCATTATTTAAATAACAAGCCATAATTCAAAAAGTATTCATACAATAAGAAATACACATTTCAGTACATTCTCTAGAAAATAACATAAATATCAGGTTCAAAAAGTTTTATAGAAATACATTTGTAACATTTTGAGTTATCAGACTCGCCATGATAGATTTTGAGCAATTTAAATGGCCAAATCTGGTAGATCCAACACCCACTTCCGGTTTTTCTAACTTTATAAAATTGATTGTATAGGTGTACGTTATACGACGGTGCGTGCTACACGCGGGATTTTTACGGTATCTATTCAATAAAGTAAAAAACAAAAATATCTGTCTTGACCGAATTTGGTCATTTTCAACGTGTTCGGATACCTTCAGTGCTTTTCTTAAATAAACGCAATGTGCAATTCCCGAGCATATTTCTTTAATAATAATTTTTCAAACGTAGATTCTTAAATAATGTCAACGGAATGATTTGCCATATTTAAATATGATGATATAACTGAATTTTTATTTAAACTTTTTAATATCAGTTTAACGGAATAAAAAAAGACACAAGAAATAGACTGCTAAAACTATGTATGTAATTTACCTTACAAACATGAAACATCATTTGTAAACTTTTAAAACATGAAAAAATAACTAAATATCCGTGAACATTTTGTGTTAAAAAATGAAAATAAGCTAGTTTTATTTTAAATTAAACACAAATTATCTTCAAACCAACATAATAAGTAATAGAAATTAGTACTGAAAACATTTGACAATTGACAAGAAGATACTTGAATACATAACAAATATTTCCTATTTTTTTTAAAAAAAATTCAAATTAGTAATCAAAAATAATTTTTAAAAGCTTCTAAAAGCGATCAAGATTAAATGATTGTCATAACAAAATGGAATATAATTCCCTTATTTAAGCAACGATTGGAATTCAAATACGAATTGATTATGACTAGCTTCCAAAAAGAGATAATTTACATAATTCAATCCAACCCTAAATTATAACATAGCATTGTAAATTTAGTAAAATTGTTGAGCTTTATAAGTAATATAAACTAAAACAACCTTAAAGAAATAATTTAACAACACTTTCAAATCAAAATTAATGTAAAATTCATCTTACCCACCCAAACAATGTCTGCAGGCGTTCCGGTGTCGCTGCTGGTGTCCTTGGTTTTTCGAATGCAAACCGAAACTTTTGCATAATCGCTTTTCATTCAACGATGTATGTGTGGATGCACTGTTGGCTTGTTTCAAAATACATTCGATATATAAGGAGACCAAAATAAACATCGGTTTTTATCACTTTTGATCCTTTTTTTATAACTTATTTTCCTCTCTTAAAATTTAACTTACGCGCGTGGTTTGAATTGAAAATTTTTTAACAAAAATAAATACATCGATTTTTTTTCCTTTTAAAGAATCAAACCTTGCATAATAATTATTAGAATTTTTTCTCCATAAAATTGCTCGAAAGTCACAAAAATGAACTCCTGGTTAATGACTTTATCACCTTTAAATCCTGTTATGAATTTTTTTTTCTCCAAGTGAGGCTGTGGTTTGGTGTTTCACCATTGCAGATCTATTACATTTCCCAGGAGCTGGTATCACTTTTTAGCGCGGCACCATATAAGTGTATACTAATTGTCATAAGCGCAATTTTGACGTCAAATTCCTCTCTCAGAGCTCTAACGATGCGAAATCGTACTAGGAATTGAATTTTGCCAAGAGCACCCAAACCAAATAAGAACTCTAGGGATCTTTAACAGGGTGCCGCACTACGGAATGGACGCTGTCGATTTTCTGCATCATGAAAATCCACCGACATGTGCCGGGTCTTCCCCACAAACTTGGATGTTCAATACCAGTGACAAACCAACTACGCCACCCAGCCAGCATCATGTCGTCGGTCTAATTATGAGACTGCGTAACTCCATCTGGGATGCTAATTTGATACAGTAGGGCTAGGCGCCAAGTTGTTGTTTATGTTCGCTAAGATAGGCGATAACATTACAAAATGGTTTACTTTGAAATTTTTATCCTGCGATAATATGGTTGCCATGGGGATAACGTATATATTAGTGTTAGTTTTTTTTCCCCGCGGGATCTCTGTTCAGCTTAAGTGTGACGTCTTACGCGTCTTTTCTTTAACAAGTCCTTTGGGTTCTTTGGGCCAGAATTAATGGCAACTCTTTTCCAACCAAATCCAAGAAATAAGATGGGAAGCAAAGATGCAAATAAACGGACTTTAAATATCGGATCTTAGAGTAAGCGGGATGGCAATGTAAAGGAATGTTAGACAATTGATGTGCGTTGTGGCAGTTGATGATTATTACAGTTCGTGTTTCAAGTTTTAATAAGTTCTGCGTGACGTGGATACATATATTGGTACTCGATTAGAAGGAAGCCGTATTGCGTACAGCTGCATTTCATTGCAGATAAAGACAAGAGCTACTACGAGATATAATAAGGTAGGATTAATTACTTAATATTAGAATCGAAGATTAGGTGGTTCGCTTATTGACATTGGTCTGAATTGGATTAAGTCTTATTATATATATATACACTCTGTCGCAAAAAAAATATATGCACCCAGAAGAAATCAAGCTACAATCACGAAACTCGGCAAGAATGTAGTCTGGTAAGAGATATGCAAATGATTAAAATTGCGAAGCCAATGAGACAAGGCTAAGTGTGCTATGCGCATATTAGTTGCGCAACTGGGAGAGTTTAAAAGCATGAGTACGAGCGCCGTACGGCTATCCAAACGAATCTGATGACTTTGATAGACGATATTGAGACTTAGGATGCCTCTAAGACGTAACCGGCGGCAGTACGAGCAGCTGACGGACTTTGATAGGGGCCGTATAATAGGCCTCAGAGAAGCAGGTTGGTCGAATAGACGTATCGGCCGCCACATCGGTCGGAGCGATATGGTAGTTGCTCGGTGTTGGCAACAGTGGATCACAGAAGGTAGAGTGTACCGTCGCGGAGGGTCAGGACGTCCCAGGAACACAAATGATCGCGAGGATCGTGCAATCAGAAGAGTGGCCACTTCGGCACCAACAACGTCGCTAGCATCGATTCAACGCCACTTACCTCCTTCCAGACATCCAGTGCCATCAAGAGAAACCATAAGGAGACGACTAACCGAAGTTGGCTTGAGGAGCCGACGTCCGCTAAGACGCTTACCACTGACCCCACATCATAGGCAGTGTCGACTGCATTTTGCCGACCTCGGGCAACTTGGAGTGTGACAGACTGGAGACGTGTCATCTTCAGTGATGAATCCCGATTCAGTCTCAGTGCTGATGACCACCGCACACGTGTCTGGAGGCGCACCGGCCAGCGGTCCGATCCGGCATTTATTGTCGAGCGGCATACAGCAATTTCACAAGGTGTGACAGTGTGGGGAGCAATTTCTTGGGACACACGATCATCTTTAGTGGTCCTTCAAGGCACTTTGACAGCTCGCAGATACGTGGACGATATTTTAACGCCGATTGTGCTACCCATGCTATCAAGTCGCCCAGGTGCCATTTATCAACAGGATAATGCTCGTCCACATACTGCGCGACTCTCCCAACAATGTCTTCAAGGATATGACGTCCTACCATGGCCTGCCAGGTCACCAGATCTTTCGCCAATAGAGCATGTCTGGAACGCGCTGGGAAGGCAACTGCAGCCGTCCCGAGATACAGGAGAATTAACTGCGCAGATGCAAAGACTATGGCAGGATCTTCCACAGGGGGTCATAAGTGATCTAATTGAATCGATGCCACGCCGAATTTCGGCTTGTATAGCTGCCAGAAGTGGCTTTACTACTTACTGATTTTTAACCTTTTGCAAGCTGTAACCGCTTAATAAAATGATATTTTGTTCTGAATTTTTAATCATTTGTTTATTTTCATATACACTACATGCATACCAAATTTCGTGAATGTAGCTCAATTTCTTCTGGGTGCATATATTTTTTTGCGACAGAGTGTATATATTGTGTGTTGCGTATTGCGTCATCGTAGATTCTCTCATATTAATTATTATAATTGAATTTGTTCAAGGTTTAAGTTGAATATCTTAATAAAGTCATATTAAGATAATGTTTGACCCTAGTTCTTTCGTTAATCCTACACCTCTAGCTCACGCTGATGCTTCGAGAGATGTACTTCCAAGGGGAGGAACATCACAAAAGTAACACATGGTTACAAATTTTGTGTAATGAACGCTTAAAATAGTGTAAATAATTCATACCTGGAAGTGCAATCTAGATATATATTATAAATTCAAAAGTTTGTGTGTCTTTCACGCAAGAACAACTGAATGGATTTTAATGAAATTTTACAGTAATATAGCTTATACATCAGAATAACACATAGGCTATAACTTATAGCATGGAGTATAATTTATAAAGATATTGTGAGAAGTGTCCAAAATATAACGATACTAGCTTTTACCCGTGGCTTCGCTCGCATTTAAGTCATTAAGAAAGTATCGGTACAATAGAAATGAATCAATATGATAACTATACTTTATATCTTGCCTGGAATTATCAATTTTTAAAAATTACGCCAAACAATGAAGTTTCAAAAACTTAAAATATGCTTTATTGAATAACAGCAACGAATGTTAAAATATATTTCACTGTAACAAAAATAAATAATTTTGAATTATTACAATTTATAAAGATAAAATGCAAAGTATTAATCTAGGATATTTTTGTAGACTATATTATGTTTTTCCGTTGGGTGCAAATATGTGTAAATTCCGGACATTATAGACACTCGCGAACAGGCTACGTATAGTTGACCATGAGAGAAGCATCGCTTTTCTAAATGCACTTCCGCTACCTGTAATGTCTACCCTTGTGCTTTGTTTATAGTTACAGCAAAGCTAAGCTTGACGGGAAATTTAATCCTTTTAAATTGGAATGGAAGGTCAGTGGGAATAATTGGAATCCGAGGTATAATAACACTTTTTCCCTTACCGACACCTATTAACACTTTCCCCCTTACCGACACCTGTTAAAATAGTAGCACCAAGTATATTTTGCCCAATTTTGTTATCCGAAGCCTTGTTCCATTACATAGCAGAGGAGCATTTAGATTTCGCATGAGCATTACTGGTACATTCAGTTTCAATTGAAGTTTATATGACGGTACACCCGACAGTTCGAGTGAATTTAAAAACTCCACAGGATATGAAGTACAAAGTTCCCTATCCATAATTGTATCCATTGACAAATATTCCTTCATTTCTCCTTGCACCTCTTTTAAAATGTCAGTGTTGATCCTAGAAACGACGTCATTTTTTGGTGCTAATATTGCTCTTGCGCACAACCACTGATCACAACTCATACGACGCGAGCTCTGAATTCTGAATTTTTCTCGCCTGCGATTGTTCTGGCGTTTCTATGGCTCTTCTAGCTGCCTGCAGCTCAGCTTGTGTTTCTGAACCAGCTCGTGCCTGAAGAGGCGTTTCAGCGGCTCTCAAAATACTTTGTCGCTGTGCTTGCTGTTGTCTTCTCAGCTCTGCGTGAACGGAAGATTCTTGATTTCGTGCAACTTTTGCTGCACGGACCCGCGACGAATTTTTGGATAGACCAGATTTCCGCTTCCGAGGCATTTTTAAAGAACAGAGTCTGCAAAAATCACGACAGACAGAAAAGACAGAGAATCACGAAATCTGCGAAACTGTTACACGTACGAAGTATCTAACTGTTACGTTACAACTTGAGTTCACATTGTTTTCTTTACAATACAAACTGAAAGGATACGCGTAGTTTCGTTATAAAAAAATACATATTATCAATGCACTTATTTTCGCTATTTCTGTAAGAGAAAATGTTTCTAGAGAGTCGTATGTAAATTAAAAAGAATGAAAAAAAATACGTGTTCAAAGCTCCTTCAAGTCTACTAATACAGTGCTCCGCAACCTTTTTAACGTTTGTTAATTTTACCGCGGCCCGCTGAGAGGGAGGATATTGATTGTTTATATTTTAGACTGTTTTGATTTAATAATTTTAATTTAATTGTATTTAATCGTGACTTCTGAATAAAACATAGCTATACCAAAATATGAATATAAAGTGATTAAACAAGGAATATTAAGTGATTTTCATAAAAAGTAGCCCAAACCTAAGAAAAAGATGCCACAGTAAATAAAAGAGAAATAATTTAAGGTTTCTAGTGCGGACCGGTAGTATTTGATCCACGGACCGGGGGTTGCTGAACACTGTACTAATATGTCAATTTTTGCACTTGGGAAAAGTGAATGAAAACAAAATCAGCTATCTGTTCTTTTTAAAACATGATATATGAAATAGGGCTGCATTCCTATTTACATTGAAAGAGAAGTATTGTATATATTTGGCACAAATGCTTGTAATCAATCCAAAACTCTCTTGTATCGACGGTTTAAATATTCACTTTAGAAAGTGCAAAACAAAAAAGTCGTTAAGAGGTCTCAGGGGTGTTAAATTTCTCTAGAGGTCTGAAAATATAAACAATTGTCAAACAGATCTAATTTCTTTAAATTTAAATTGAATAATTCGAATCTTTTACACATTACTTATTAAGGAATGGGGTTTCAGAAAAGTATAAAATGTTTAAAATATAATCATGATTTTAAAAATTATAAGCATATGAAAATGAGAAACTTTTCTATAAGAAATATTTAATAAGTTTTACGTCGTGCATGCTATTTTCTAAAAGAGTAGGTTTAATTACTAGCTATATAAGTTGATGTATAAATACAAATGTATTCTTAATATTTTGTAGCTACTTTTATATAAATAGAACAGCAACTTACATATTTTAATAAATAAAGAAAATACATTTTTAAAAAATATTTAAAAAATTGCAATGTTTTACAAATATTTTGAAATACAAAAGATATATAATGCTAAAATTAGGTAGGGTTTAAAGAGTATGATGCATTGTATAATTCTATAAAGTTTTATACATCAGAGGCTAATATTTTAGAAAATAACGTGCACAAAGCAAAAAATACTTAATATTTATTATATAATTTTCATATTCATATGACTTTTAAAATTATTATTATATTTTAAACATTTTATACTTTTCTGAAGCCCCGTTCTATTATAAATAATGTGTAAAAGATTCGAATCATTTAATTTAAATTTAAAAGAATTATACCCGTTTGAAAATCGTTTATATTTTCAGACCTCTAGAAAAATTTAACACCCCTAAGATATTCACGCTGCTTATTTATGAAATACCATCTTAACAGGGATACAAAACTCTCGCCAACTACCCCGATTTTATAAATTGTATTATATACTTCTTTCCAGTATTGCTAAGTCATCATTTTATAGATTAAGTTTCCGTTGGAGAGTAAAGCGGTGTGGAAAGTTCATGCGACAATCATAACAATTAATGAGCTGGAATTGGAATCTTATGTTTGGACTATCTTATCTGAGAAATGATTAACTGTTTAAGTCTCGACTATGTACGTTGGGAAATTAAATGTGACACATAAAACCCAATAAGCATATACTTTTTTTTCAATGAATGGGAAATGGGGATCAGTTACGTATTTAACACATTTTTTTTTCGATAGGCTTATATATTCCAAAATAAAATTTAAAAAAAACATTTTTATTTTTGTTCCAGTAAAAAATTACAATTATTTCTAAGATTCTCGCCTGCAATTGTTCCGGTGTGTAAAGAAGTGGCATCTAACCACAAAAATGACACCTAACGTCAAAAATTCAAATAGTTTCATACTGCATATAGAAATGACAGAAGAAAATAACAATAAATATAGAAAAAATCCAAACAGCTAAAACTATAGTCTATTGTTTATTGCTTATATTTCGTTTCCGCGGGTTATAGTTTTCGCGTGAAAGTGTAACAAACTAACTTACATTCGCATTTATAATATTAGTAGAGAACGTGAAAAATGATTTTTTTAAATAAAAAGTATATATATCCTATGTTACTTTTAATACCTCCAAGAATATGTGTACAAAGCTACATGATGATTGGTTAAGTAGTTTTCGCGTGAAAGTGTAACAAACAAACTTACATTCGCATTTATAATATTAGTAGGATTTGTCAAGTAAGTAGGAAAAAATTCATTCTGCCATCTGCAAGCAATTCTGGCGTGCGCTGCAAAAAAGCCCACGTCAGCATATATCTATCTTTTGTTTGTGAAAAAACCCTTTTTGTTTTGGCTACGCAAGGCGCTCGCATCTAATTAATTCCTGTGATCATCATAATCCCTAATTTTTTTAATTTCAGAATAAAACTAAGTTTTGAAGGGAGAGGTTGTTATAAATCTCTCTTTATTTTATTGTTTTTTTAAATGATTTTATTATGCACATTTGGTAGTAAGAAATTGATCTTTTTTCAAAATAAATACTTTTATTGCTTCTGGTACTTACAGTATATAAACTTAGTCTTTCAGACTACATAATTTGGACATATTTGCATAGTTTGTTTGTGTTTAGTAGTTAATTATAACGCTATAATTTTAATTGAATAGGCGGATATTGCATTTTTAAGTATAAAAATAATTATAACTACTATACTGTATTTTTTGGAGTGAGTGAATATTAACGTCGCACTGTTCAGCTACACGAAGGTTTTTGGCAACGGACCACGTAATTTTGAACCATGGTCAAGTGACGTGGACGACACCTGAGCGGGCATCCCCTTCTCCTAACTACCACACCACACCAACTTAGAAGGAATATTCTACCAATACTTAGCAGGAATATTCTTTGAAATCCACTCTTCCAAGATATATGGCAGCACGGGTTCTATGATGAGTATTTTAGCGGGGAAGGCGAACAGTTCTGCAGCAGATATGCTTTTTCAGCTGGCGGCGTTTTCAGCGGATTGCAAAGATTATTATTTTTGTCCCGAAAAAATAGTTTATGTCAAGATTTAAGTGTCTTATGTTTTTGTATGTTAATGAAGACCTTAGAAAACGATTTGACTATTTATTTTAAGTGAACGGTGTATGTAATTAATTTTACAGTGGAATATCTTTAATTAATTAATTATCTCTAACGGATTAAATTTCCCAAAGTGGAGTATTTCGTTTATGTATATCCCTTAATTTTCAATGTACTGATCCAAAACAAATATTGCATAAAAAAACTGCAGTAAATCATATTGTGGTAGATAAAGCATTAACGTGCATCGCTCCTCTACACGTCGGGTCTTACAAAGCTCTAATAAAGCTCGAGGTATGAAAGTAGCTAGACATTTGCCAACTTGACTCTATCGTTATCATTTCGCTGTGTTTTTCATTGAATCGCCATTATAGCCATTATAATTTAAGAAACGGCGTTGCTTGCGAATATTACAATTTTAACATAAAATAAATACAACAGAAAGTAATATTAATGCATTACACTTTCAGGTATAAATTATTTACACTATTTTTAGCGTTCATTACGCAAAACTTTTAACAATGTGTTACTTTTGCTGAGCAGAGGTCAGCTTAGGGAGGTATTTTCAAAAATCGACTCTCAAGAGTGTTACGGGGAATTATAAATAATTAAAAAAATCCTTTATATCAGCTATTAGATCTACATACTTAAAATTTAACAAAGGTGTTTTTTTTCCTTCTTTTTTTTTTGTTTAGCTGAGATATGCAAAAGGCTTTTGTTTGCGCAAGCGCAACAGCGCTGCCTGAACTGCGCATGCCCAGCAATTCTGATATGAATGTAAGAAGTTGCGAGAAATAAATATACACCAGTCCACTAAAAACTGTGTTGTGTCCTGAGTATTCGACGGAGTGAGCCATAACATTGGTCCGTCGAGCCGGAGAAAAACTGCGTGTAGTGGCGCGATAAAATTGTGCCGGAGGTTGTGTATCAAAAAGTGAACTGAGGGAAAACTGAGTTTCCGAAGTATTCTGTATCTTGAGAGTCCAGCGCAATTCATCAGTCGAAGTAAGCTTCCTTGCTTCTGATATCAAATAGAAATTGCTTTGATATCAATTAGAAGTCTGCTTGATGTCGGGTCTATGACAAATCTAATTACGAAAAAATTCGTAGAAAAATTAGGATTAAGAAAAAAAAAGTAAATATTCTGGTCACGTGTTTAAATGACTCCTCTGTATGTGTTAAAAATTGCGTAACTACGGAAATCTCGAATTCCGATGGTAGTTATAAAAAGAGAATAAAAATTTTAGTTGTAGATAAAATTACTGATTTAACTCCAGTTAAAAATCTAAATGTGAAAGGATTAATTCCTGAAAATATAAATTTATCAGATGATTCCTTTTATATGCCAGGTCCCATTGATTGTTTATTGGGTGCAGAAATTTTTTATGAATTATTGCGTAGTGGGCAAATTCGTTCTGAAAATTCCAATCTTATTTTCCAAAATACTGTGTTTGGGTTCGTGGCTTCAGGGAGCAATAGTTTTGCAGATACTGAAGCACGGGTTCATTGTGGATTAATTAAAGGAGATTTAAGATTTTAAAAATGTTTTGGGAGTTGGAAAACGTTGAGGTAGAGAGAACTAAAAATGAAGAAGCAATTTTTTGTGAGGATCACTTCCTAAAAACGCATTCTAGAGATGAAGAGGGTTGGTATGTGGTTAAAATGCCCCTTAAAAACGAACCAAATTGTTTAGGTGAGTCGAGGGACATCGCTCTAAAACGATTGAATGCGCTGTAGACTCGATTAATCAGAGATCCTCAATACCTTAAGTTGTATAGAGACTATAGTACATGAGTATGACCAACTTGGTCACATGAAAGAGGTTGTAGCAGAGAATGACAACTCGGAGATTGCCTATTATATGCCACACCATGGCATCCTTAGACCAGAAAAGAGCACAACGAAGCTGAGAGTAGTTTTTAATGCTACCAATCCTACAAGTAATGGGTTATCGTTGAATTCCATGCAATACAATGGAGGACTGGTTCAAAATGACCTATTTACAATTATGATTAAATTTAGAGAGCATCTTTATGCCTTTACGGCAGATGTGAAGATGATGTACCGAATGATACTCATCCAAGAGAGCCAACAGCCGTTGCTTAGAATTCTGTGGACAGAAAGACCAGAGGATCCGGTGAAAACCTTTGAGATTAAAACAGTCACATATGGCACGATGAGTGCACCCTTTTTAGCAACGAGAACTTTACTGCAGTTATCGAGAGATGAAGAGAAGAACTTTCCTTTGGCAGCACCTGTTCTTAGAGAGAACTTTTATATGGACGACGTTCTATGCGCGGCGCTGCGTCTTTATTGGAAGCTAACTTTATTGAAGAATCAACTTTCCGGCATTTTGAAAATGGGAGGAATGTAATTGCACAAGTGGGGGAGTAGTCATCCGGAACTGGCTTCGAACATCATCGGAGATTATGAGTTCGAGAATCCAATTGAAACCAAGACGTTTAGAGTTTTCCTGGAAATCACAAGAGGATTGTTTTATTTTTAAAATCGCAGTGGTTAAAAGATTCCTACACCAAGAGATGTATCCTTTCGACAATAGCTAGACTGTTTGATCCATTAGGATTATTAGTTCCAGTAGTCGCAAGAGTCAAGATCTTCATGCAGAGTCTTTGGAGTCTAAAAATCGACTGGATCGACAAGTTGCCTTCTGAGAGAGCCAAAGAGTATCACCGTTTCCTAGAGGACTTCAACAGTGTAAGCAGTATCTGCATTGGTAGATGTATTGTGCATCCTCAAGCGACAAGGGTGGAACTTCACGGTTTTGCTGATGCTTCAGAGAAATTTTACGGAGCAGTGATATATTGCCGTTCTTAATCGCCAGATGGTGCAACAACAGTGAAGCTTGTAACAAGTAAAAGCAGAGTAGCACCTGTAAAGAGAGTCACAATGCCGCGACTCGAGCTGTGTGCCGCCGTTCTTCTTGCAAAGCTGATGAAAAGAGTTGAGACTGCCTTACAAATGAACCCCCGTGTACCTGTGGAGTGACTCGACTATTGTCTTGGCGTGGATCCAGAAGGAGCCTAACTTGTGCTTAAAACATTCGTGGTAAATGCAGTTTCCACAATCCAACACCTGACTAACGCAGAGCAGTGGCATCTTGTTTCTTTGGAACAGAACCCAGCTGACCTCGTATCAAGAGGTCTCGACCCGTCCAGTCTTCACAACAACTCTTTGTGGTGGAATGGACCTACGTTCTTAGCGACGAAAGATTTTCCGGAAAGGAATATCCTTTCATCAGTGACTGATAGTGATAAATTTAACTATGAATTTAAAAAGAGCACACTGTGTTAATTTAACAAACCCAACACATTTAACGACCAGTAATAAGTACACAAAAATAATTCGAATGTTAAGTTTTAATTTTAGGGTCATAGGAAATTGCCGAGGAGAAAAAAGGAGAGTACCTTTAGATGTGAAATAAACCGAGCGGAAACCACCTTAATCAGTGTTTGCGCAACAGCGCTGCCTGAGCGCATGCCCAGTAATTCTGATGTAACTAAAAGAGATGTGAGTAAAAATAAACACCAGTCCACTAAAAACTGTGTTCTGTGTGAGTGCTGTATTGAGTTATAACATTAGTGAAAAACCGCGTGATGAATTGTGTCTGAATACTGAGGGAAGAAACTGAGTTTCCGAAGTATTTTCTGTGTCTTGAGAGTCCAGCGCAATTCATCAGTCGAAGTAAGAGCGATTTCCTTGCTTCTTATTTGATATCAAATTAATGTTATGTGTTAAAATGTCGACAATTAAAAGTCTTAAAAGGACGAGCTTTTGCTGGTCGCCGAGGAGCTTGGATTAGACATACCCCAGAATCCAAAAATTATAGTATTAAAAAATTTAATTGAGAGTAGTGAAATCTTTGAAACTGATAAGGAGTTTCTGCAAAGTGTAATTGATGGCGTTTTGGCAAGGAGTCTGAAAGGCCGCTAAAATTGAACAAGAAAAATTTAAATTAGAGTCTGAAAGGGCCGCTAAAAGGCCAAAAATTTAAATTAAGTCTGAAAAAAATTAAATTAGAACAGTTAAAGAAAGAGCTTGAGTTAACTAATGCTAAATGTAAATTGTCCCCTGCGCAAGAGAAAGTGAACATTTCGAATCTGTCCCATCTGATATTGAAAACTTAATTAAAAGTATCAAAACTCTAACAATACCTGTCCCTTCTAATACAGAAGCCTATAATTTATTTTTTCAATCGCTAGAAAAAGCTTTTAAAACAAAAAATGTGGAGGATAAATTTAAAGCAGAGATTTTATTGAATATGTTGGGAGAAAAGGTGGGAAATTTAATGATTTATGTTAAACAAGAGGAACTGGGTGATTACGAAAAATCAAGCAGTTAGTGCTAAAACAATTTCAACCAACACCTCGAGTATTGCTTAACCAGTTTCGAAGGTCCCAAAAACTACCAAATGAGAACTATGTTCAGTTTGCTTCTAGAATTGAAGCAATGTTTGATTATTATTGTAAATTAAGAAACGTTAATGAGTTTAATGAATTATGCCAGTTAATTGTTGCCGATCAGATAATTAATTCTCTTGATCAAGAACTGACCAGTTATATTAATTTAAAAATGTGCGAAAATTGGTACACACCAGATAAGCTGGGTCGTGAATTAGATTTGTTTATGTCATCTAAAGTTTCAAGTAGAAATGAAATAAATACGGGTTTCCGACAAAATAAATTCTTTAAGAGTGGCGTCGACAGAAAGGGGTTAAAAGGTGTAACTAGTGTTTTTTGTCCGATGTCAATGAAACAAAATGTTCATATTGCTGTGAAAATCATGCTATTCCTTTTTGTACAAAATTTAAACAACTTTCCGTTCATGATAGAGTAGAGATAGTTAAAAAACAGCGACTATGCTTTCTGTGTTTAAGAGTAGGTTGTATGGCGTCGAAGTGCAAAGCGAAACCTTGTAAATTATGCGCTAAGAGGCACCATGTCTCGTTACATTTCCCCAAACAAAATACGGATTTTCAAACAAGCGCGAATGCTTTCCATCCATCAACACAGTCAAGGTTAAATGCGGAAGCACGAGAATTTAACCCTGCTTTTCCCTCTAGAGAGGTTTCGGAGAAAGATAGTAATGCGGTGTTTGCAATTAATCAAAAAAGGGAACCACTAGTGTGTTTTTGAGTTCCGTGAAGTGTTTTGTAAAAGATTCATACGACGAGAAATGGCAAATAAGAGGTCTGCTTGACGTCGGTTCTATGACAAATCTAATTACGAAAAAATTCGTAGAAAAATTAGGATTAAGAAAAGAAAAAGTAAATATTCTGGTCACGTGTTTAAATGACTCCTCTGTATGTGTTAAAAATTGCGTAACTACGGAAATCTCGAATTCCGATGGTAGTTATAAAAAGAGAATAAAAATGTTAGTTGTAGATAAAATTACTGATTTAACTCCAGTTAAAAATCTAAATGTGAAAGGATTAATTCCTGAAAATATAAATTTAGCAGATGATTCCTTTTATGTGCCAGGTCCCATTGATTGTTTATTGGGTGCAGAAATTTTTTATGAATTATTGCGTAGTGGGCAAATTCGTTCTGAAAATTCTAATCTTATTTTCCAAAATACTGTGTTTGGGTTCGTGGCTTCAGGGAGCAATAGTTTTGCAGATACTGAAGCACGGGTTCATTGTGGATTAATTAAAGGAGATTTAAATCAAACTTTAAAAATGTTTTGGGAATTGGAAAACGTTGAGGTAGAGAAACCTAAAAATGAAGAAGCAATTTTTTGTGAGGATCACTTCCTAAAAACGCATTCTAGAGATGAGGAGGGTCGGTATGTGGTTAAAATGCCCCTTAAAAACGAACCAAATTGTTTAGGTGAGTCGAGGGACATCGCTCTAAAACGATTGAATGCGCTGTGGACTCGATTAATCAGAGATCCTCAATATCTTAAGTTGTATAGAGACTTTATACATGAGTATGACCAACTTGGTCACATGAAAGAAGTTGTCGCAGAGCATGACAACTCTGAGGTTGCCTATTATATGCCACACCATGGCGTCCTTAGACCAGAAAAGAGCACAACGAAGCTGAGGGTAGTTTTTAATGCTACCAATCCTACAAGTAATGGGTTATCGTTGAATTCCATACAATACAATGGAGGACTGGTTCAAAATGACCTGTTTACAATTATGATTAAATTTAGAGAGCATCCTTATGCATTTACGGCAGATGTGAAGATGATGTACCGAATGATACTCATCCATGAGAGCCAACAGCCGTTGCTTAGAATTTTGTGGAAAGAAAGTCCAGAGGATCCAGTGAAAACCTTTGAGATGAAAACAGTCACATATGGCACGGTGAGTGCACCCTTTTTAGCAACGAGAACTTTACTGCAGTTATCGAGAGATGAAGAGAAGAACTTTCCTTTGGCTGCACCTGTTCTAAGAGAAAACTTTTATATGGACGACGTTCTTTGCGGCGCTGCGTCTTTAATGGAAGCCAAGGCCTTGAAAAACCAACTTTCCGGTATTTTGAAAAAGGGAGGAATGGAATTGCACAAGTGGGGTAGTAGTCATCCGGAACTGGCTTCAAACATCCTCGGAGACTATGAGTTCGAGAATCCAATTGAAACCAAGACGTTAGGAGTGTCCTGGAAATCACAAGAGGATTGTTTTATTTTCAAAATTGCAGTGGAGTTAAAAGACTCCTATACCAAGAGATGTGTCCTTTCGACAATAGCTAGACTGTTTGATCCATTAGGACTATTAGGTCCAGTAGTCGCAAGAGCCAAGATCTTCATGCAGAGTCTTTGGAGTCTTAAAATCGACTGGATCGACGAGTTGCCTTCTGAGAGAGCCAAAGAGTGGCATCGTTTCCTAGAGGACTTCAACAGTGTAAGAAGTATCTGCATTGGTAGATGTATTGTGCATCCTCAAGCGACAAGGGTAGAACTTCACGGTTTTGCTGATGCTTCAGAGAAATGTTACGGAGCAGTGATATATTGCCGTTCTCAATCGCCAGATGGTGCAACAACAGTGAAGCTTGTAACAAGTAAAAGCAGAGTAGCACCTGTGAAGAGTGTCACCATGCCGCGACTCGAGCTGTGTGCCGCCGTTCTTCTTGCAAAACTGATGAAAAGAGTTGAGACTGCCTTACAAATGAAAACACCCCCGTGTACCTGTGGAGTGACTCGACTATTGTCTTAGCGTGGATCCAGAAGGAGCCTAACTTGCTTAAAACCTTCGTGGCAAATAGAGTTGCCACAATCCAACACCTGACTAACGCAGAGCAATGGCATCATGTTTCTTCGAACAGAACCCAGCTGACCTCGTTTCAAGAGGTCTAGACCCGTCCAGTCTTCTCAACAACTCTTTGTGGTGGAATGGACCTAAGTTTTTAACGACGAAAGATTTTCCGGAAAAGAATACCCTTTCATCAGTGACTGATAATGATGAATTTAACTGTGAATTTAAAAGTAACGCAAAGCACTGTGTTAATTTAAATCTAACAAACTCAACATTTATGACTGACCTGTTAAATATAAGTAATAAGTACACTAAAATAATTAGAATGTTAAGTTTTATTTTTAGGTTCATAGCAAATTGCCGAGGAGAAAAAGGAGAGGACCTTTAGATGTCCAGGAAATCAACCAAGCGGAGGTCACCTTAATCAGGATTGTGCAACTACAGGAGTTCAAAAAAGATATAATGAGTTTGAAAGAAAATAATAGAGTGTCTGCAGAAAGTCTTATAAAAAGCTTAAATCCCTTTTTAGATAAAGATGGTGTGTTGAGAGTTGGTGGTAGACTTTGTAATAGTGATTTGAACTTTGAATGCAAATTTCCTGTAATATTACCTTGTAACCATAAATTAACGAATTTAATTGTAGAATATTTTCACTTAAAATACTTCCATCTAGGTCCACAGGCCTTACTATATCAAGTAAGACAGAGATTTTGGCCTCTTAGAGGACGTAATGTATGTAGGAAAATAGTACATGATTGTCTTGTATGTTTTAAAGTGAAACCTATAACTTGTGAACAAATAATGGGCAATTTGCCTAAAGAAAGAGTTAGGGAAAATTTTCCTTTGATTGCAGTGGGATTGACTTTATTGGACCGTTTTGGATCAAGAGCAACAAACAGCGTAAAAGCAGTTTGTATAAGATATATGTTTCAATTTTTGTGTGTTTTGTCACTAAAGCTGTACATTTTGAATTAGTGTCGGATTTAACAACTCAGACATTTATTGCCTCATTAAAAGAGATTTATTGCTAGAAGAGGAAGACCCTCTCTAATATTTTCTGATAATGGTAAAACATTTATAGGAGCTAATGCAGAACTCAAGAGATTGTACAAGTTAGTGATAAATCCTGATCCTGAATTGGCTGGTTTCTTAGTAGATGAAAATATAAATTGGAAATTTCTCCCCTCCCAGAGCACCAAATTTTGGCGGCTTATGGGAAGCTGGCGTAAAGTCGTTCAAATTCCATTTTAAACGTGAGGCAGGCAATTCTAGGTTTACTTATGAAGAGTTTCTAACCATTATGACTCAAATTGAGGGAATTTTGAATTCCCGTCCTCTCACCCCTTTGTCAACGGATATAGACGATTTGTCGGTTTTGACACCGGCACACTTTTTAATTGGAAGACCAATTACTTCCATTAGTGAACCAAACATTATACATATAGAAACAAATAGATTAAACATATATCAGAGATTAACAAAAATTGTGCAGTCTATATGGAAAAGGTGGAGTAATAATTACTTAAGTAATCTTCAACAGAGATCTAAATGGAAATTTGAAAAGGATAACGCTAGAGTGGGTGATTTAGTCCTTATTAAAGAGGATAACTTAGCAGTCAATAAATGGCTAATGGGCAGATTGATCGAGGTATTTCCTGGAAAGGATAATAGAATTAGGGTTGTAACAATCAAGACTCAACATGGTGTAGTAAAAAGACCTATTTCTAAAATTTGTATCTTGCCCATGAGAGAATGAATTTTTTTCTTTTTGTATTACAAGATTTTACTTATTTTTAAGTTATTGTAATTAATCTTTTAGTATTGTGTGTATTTTAGTGAATTCTTTCTGATTTATAATTATTTTAATAATGTTACATTTTAATATAACAATATTGTAAAAAGCCATGAAACTTATTGAATGTTGTAACATTGCAATGCCGGGCGGAATGTTTGCGCAAGCGCAACAGCGCTGCGCTGCGCATGCCCAGTAATTCTGATGTAACTAAAAAGAGATGTAAAAATAAACACCAGTAAAAACTGTGTTCTGTGATGTATTAACATAACAAAATTGTGCAACTACAAGAGTTGATATGAGTTTGAAAAAAATAAACAGAAAGTCTTATAAACAGTTTAAATCCCTTTTTTTTAAATAAGGATGGTGTTTTGAGAGTTGGTGGTAGTGCAATAGTGATTTGAACTTTTTTAATGTATTACCTTGTAACCATAAATTAACGAATTTAATTGTAGAATATTTTCACCTAAAATACTTCCATCTAGGTCCACAGGCCTTGCTATATCAAGTAAGACAGAGATTTTGGCCTCTTAGTGGACGTAATGTATGTGGGAAAATAGCACATGATTGTCTTGTATGTTTTAAAGTGAAACCTATAACTTGTGAACAAATAATGGGCAATTTGCCTAAAGAAAGAGTTGGGGAAAATTTTCCTTTTGATTGCAGTGGTATTGACTTTATAAGACCGTTTTGGATCAAGAGCAACAAACAGCGTAAAAGTAGTCTGTATAAGACATATGTTTCAATTTTTGTGTGTTTTGTCATTAAAGCTGTACATTTTGAATTAGTGTCGGATTTAACAACTCAGGCATTTATTGCCTCATTAAAGAGATTTATTGCTAGAAGACCTTCTCTAATATTTTCTGATAATGGTAAAACATTTATAGGAGCTAATGGCGAACTCAAGAGATTGTACAAGTTAGTGATAAATCCTGATCCTGAATTGGTCGGTTTCTTAGTAAATGAAAATATAAATTGGAAATTTCTCCCTCCCAGAGCACCAAAATTTGGCGGCTTATGGGAAGCTGGCGTAAAGTCGTTCAAATTCCATTTTAAACGTGAGGCAGGCAATTCTAGGTTTACTTATGAAGAGTTTCTAACTATTATGACTCAAACTGAGGGAATTTTGAATTCTCGTCCTCTCACCCCTTTGTCAACGGATATAGATGATTTGTCGGTTTTGACACCGGCACACTTTTTATTTGGAAGACCAATTACTTCCATTAGTGAACTAAATATAATACATATAGAAACAAATAGATTAAACATATATCAGAGATTAACAAAAATTGTGCAGTCTATATGGAAAAGGTGGAGTAATAATTACTTAAGTAATCTTCAACAGAGATCTAAATGGAAATTTGAAAAGAATAATGCAAGAGGGGGTGATTTAGTCCTTATTAAAAAGGATAACTTAGCAGTCAATAAATGGCTAATGGGCAGATTGATCGAGGTATTTCCTGGAAAGGATAGTAAAATTAGGGTTGTAACGATCAAGACTCAATATGGTGTAGTCAAAAGACCTATTTCTAAAATTTGCATCTTGCCCCTGAGAGAATGAATTTTTCTTTCTTTTTGTGTTGCAAGATTTTACTTATTTTTAAGTTATTTTAATTAACCTTTTAGAATTGTGTATTTTTAGTGAATTCTTTCTGATTTATAATTATTTTAATAGTGTTAAATTTTAATATAACAATATTGTAAAAAGCCATGAAACTTATTGAATGTTGTAACATTGCAATGCCGGGCGGAATGTTTGCGCAAGCGCAACAGCGCTGCCTGAACTGCCCAGTAATTCTGATATGAATGTAAGAAGTTGCGAGAAATAAATATACACCAGTCCACTAAAAACTGTGTTGTGATTGAGTTCTGAGTATTCGACGGATTGAGCCATAACAGCTTTTTATGTTTAATTTGCAATTCACGTAAATTAACTCATTAAAAACTTCTTTATCCTTCCATCTGTGTTGTTTAATTTTTCAGTTCACCCGTGCGAAGAACAGGTATACCAGCTAGTACATTAATATTACTTTTTGTTGTATTTATTTTATGTTAAAATCTTGCCAGCACCTCTCCCTTCGAAATCCAGTTTTATTATGAAATAAAAAAGTAGTGATTACACTGATCGAGGAATAAATTAAAAGCTGAGTGCGCACTGAGGTATGGCGTAGACAAAACAAAAGGATTAAGGAAGCGCGCCAAAAAGCGCTTGGCGCGTTGCACTCCTTTATCAAATCAGTAACACCGGTGGAGTTACGCAGTCTGATAATTAGGCCGACGATGGTTAATTTTGGCACTCGATTTCGAATCTTCCTCCTGTAACCTACTCCAACATGAAAACCCATCAGGGATATTTGCGACATATTGGAGGAGCCGGTAAGTAATGTCGTTATTCTTTAGTTGTTTATAAGCTCTTTGTTTATTTCAAAGTCGCGCGAAAGGCATTTTAAAGTTAAAGTGACTTATAAATAATTAAATCCTAAATTTTATTTTGCAATTAATGAAAATGACCAGCGAAATACCAGAAAATGTACATATCTGGCATTGTATGCTTTTTGAGTTTCGCAAAGGAAGTAATGCAATGGTGGCCAGGATCGTCTTCAGACATATGCCAACAGGCCCGGGCTCAGACCCTTCCGCAATGGGCCCACGTCTCGTTCTCGACTCATTGTCAGTCTTAATATCATAACTCGAATAATTTCAAATGTCAAATGCTATTTCCAGTTGTATTTTACGAAAAATTGGGAATTTCGCACACATGTGATGACGGTCGTCCATGCAGAGGCCTATATAAGCCTACCACCTTTACTCATTCAGTTAAAAGGCGACAGTCGGAAGAGCCGGTTTGTGCGATTGTAAGTCATGCACATTTATTTGTTTCGGGTTATTGTTTGTAAAAGTATTTGACAACGTATGCTACGTACTGTCTACTCTTAAGGGTCATAGGAGGGGTCTACATTTGTGTAGGGGACCCAGGGCATTACTGTTGAGCACGAGCCAGGGCCTCAAGAAGTTTAAAGATGTCTCTAATGGTTGTTACCAAAGCATTTGGGACCTTTGTGCAAAGGTATTAATTAGGTCGTCAGGTGTTTGGGAACCGCATAATCTGTACGAAGAAAAAAAGGAACTTATTGCTTCAGCGGCAGAATACAGAAGTGTTTTTTTTTTTTCATCTCTTGATCACTGGAGATGAAAAGTGGGTCCTTTATGATAATCTAAAACGCAAAAGACAGTGGCTCTCTCCCAAAGTGGCATTTTTGGGTTTTGGGTGAAGTATTCGCGGGATCGTTCATTTTGAAGTGTTGAAACCTGGACAAACTGTAAACGCTGACTTTTATTGTGAACAATTGGATCCAGTATAAATCAATCTTTAATTGAAAAGCACCCAGCGATTGTCAACAGAAAAAGTGTTCCGTTACGCGATAATGCAAGATCGCACTGCGTAAGAAGAATCCTGGAAAAAATGAATTGCGACGGGAGGTATTGGCTCATACCTACTATACTCGTTTGATATTGCGCCATCGATTTCTATTTATTCCAATTACTGCAATACATTCTGAGCGGTGAAAAATTTGAAAATTCGGAGGATATTCAAAACACAAACTCCAGATATTTTGTTCAAAAGCTAATTGATTTGTATCGACCCGGCATTGAAAATTTGCGCTCTAGATGGCAAAAGGGTGTTGATAACGAGGGTGGTAACATCATTAATTAAAAATAAGAACTATGTAAAAATTTATCTGTTTGAATTTAATGTAGAAAAGGACATTACTTTCCGGTCCCCCTGATACATCGTAATTTCGATTGATTATTTATTAATGTCACGATTCAAAGCTACTCGAGGGCTATGGCTATACCTCGTGGACGACACCTGAGCTGGCTCCACCTTCTAAATAATAACTTCGCAATAAATAGAAATAATCGCATTTAACTTTTTTCCTGCATGCCAAGCATTGTGAGAGGTTATCACCTCTCTCTTGGACACCTAGATATGTGGGGAGGTAGGGAAGAAACACTTGCCATGATCCAAACAATCTATTTATTAATCACACAATTTAACGACACAAATTCAATCAATAACAATAAGAGAATGTCTTGGTGCTAACTGCGAAAGTGGAACAACGACGATAATACACGAAAGATTAGGAGACTATCAAACTTGATCCTTACTTTATATAGGATCTTATCTATCATCCGATTTAATCTAATATTAATTTAATCTCATTGAACAATCGTCACTTTAAAGCTTCCTCCTAATAAGTCTTAAAATTACTGTTTCGGTCATCAATGGTTCAATTAATCAGTGGTAGAATGCTTTTATATCAATCAACGCTCATATCATCACAATTATTAGACTCAATTTAAATTCAGTAAATCATCGAAGGCAAGTGTAAGATTAAATAATAAGCTTAATGGAATATGGAGTGTGTCTGCACTCGGTCACGTACAGATGATCTCTGGTGTAAACAAAGCATGTTTTTACAAGCAGCGCCCTCTATATTGAGTTGGGTTCTACCAATCACAATAATTCAAATATGATACCTATCAGTAACAATCTCACCTGTGATTTCAGGTTTATCTCCTCTCCTACTCTCTCTTCTAGCTAGAAAACTTCGACTATATATAGTAACTTAATTTGAATATTACAATTTTCTTCTTCCGAAGGGTTGGTTGTGAATAACGCGAATTAATAGCCCAAAGACTTCCCAAGAGGATTAGTGGAAGGATCGCAAATAGATCCGTCACAGAATGAAGACTGAAAAATTACTTTAAAAATACGAATTAATCGTCTTATTTAATTTTTTATCCAAAATCTTTTTTTTTTCTCGAGGTTTCATATATGTAATTCCTTCCTTATATAGTTATTTTTAAAAAAGGTTATTTGGTATCCATGTATGAAATTTGAAAGTTTTGACTTAAAATAGCCCTCAAAAAATTTTAAACCTTCAAAATTATTCTGCAAATTACAGTTATTTCCATTCCTTTAAAAAACTAGCAAAGTGCTCACTCCTTCCTCTTTCGGTGTAAAAATAGAACGAAGGGGAGAGAGTTCCATCTGATGGGTGAAAGAAATAAAAGAAATTTCAAAACGGGGGAGTTTTATAATGATATAAATATAGAAATCTCAACAGGAAGTGCAGATGCTGAAAAGGTATAGGGAAATTTTCAAGGAGAAAGTAACAAGTGAGAAAATGTTATGTACTCGAAAAAGCTCGTGCAACTCCGGACTATGCAGCTCATGTAAGCTAATATTTTCGGACAAAAACATTCAGATTTTAGATAAGGAAATGGCAATTTTCATTAATAACGAAACAGCAGGAAACTGGCTTGAGCCTAAGCCAAAAAAAGTTGATTTAGTTTAAGAAAGTTATTTTTTTTACAAACTACTTCTAGTTTTAACGAAAATGTTACTCCAAATTTAACAGAGAACCGAAATATGTTCCTTCTAAAACAATTGTGTAGCTAGTCCTGAGTGGGCCCCGTATCAAAGTTTCCTGGGAAATCTCTTGGTCCTCTTTTTTCCTCTTAACTTTTTAGGATTGTTTTGTTTACACATGTTGGGGCCCCTGTAGCTTGAGAGCCCCGTATCATTGACACGGCTGATACAGTGGTAGCTACGCCCTTGCTTATTTTGCACTTTGAATTAAGAACTAAAAAGCAGTGCTTCTCAGACTTTCCATATTTGCGACCCAATTTTGCGTCATAATTTTCATCTCGACCTCCTCATACAACAACAATGTATTGAATGCAATAATAATGTAACTACGACGCTAAAGCTACAATGTGACTTTAATATTATAAACTGCACATATTACCAATATATGTATTGTATTTTGCATATGAAAAGCCCATATTAGTCACTAGTAATTACTAAACTTGCTTTTAATTTAGTATTGATGCATCAATTATTAAATACTTTTTGCCGCACTGATACATTTATAAGTATCTTATATCAGTGTGAACATGTATTTTATTTTTTATCATATCAGAATGTGTGTTTTGTTTTGCTTCCTTTCGGTAAATTAATAATTATAGTCGACTCTCGATAATTCGAACTTTCGATAATACGAACTTCTCGCTAATTCGAAGTATATGCTCAGCCCCTAGAAAAACTCTTGATATTTCGAACTAAAACCATACGTTTTGGTACTCTCAATATTTCGAAGTAAAATTTGTGGTTGGCCAGATTACAACACGCGATAATTCGAAGTTATCCTATAAAACTCTCGATAATTTTCGAACCTTCAATATTATGAAGTTAGATTCACTTCCTGTACCTACTTATACCACGAGCGGTTTTTTTACTGAACTTATTTTCAGTCCAAATTGTGCATGTTGATAGAATAACTACTTTGTTTATTATATTTTCTGTATTTGCTAAGCAGAATTTTGATTTATTCCTAAGCCATCTGTTTTATCTTTTTCCTTTGATACCCAAGCTTTAGATGGATAAATTAAAAACTGCTTTCTTTTTATTCACTGTGCAGTAATGAGTGATGCTTCCTTTTACAAGTATTGCACAATAATTTTGATTTGCGTTGAGTATTTATTAATAATAATGAGTCACATTTAAACAGATGTTTTTTTTAATTAAAGCACTCAAACTACATCCAAGATAATTAAGCAGAATCGTTTTATGGCAGAGAATTTAAAGTGAGAAATAAAACCTTTATATAAATATGTACGAGGCAAAGACAGGAGAGACAAGGATTTAACTTTATCCTATTATTTTTTTAAAAAAGGAGCGGTAATGTGCCACTAAGAATTGCTCCACGTGCCATAGTTGTCGACCCCTGCTATTAAGTATACCCCGTAGCTTAGTGTGAACTGTGAATACGCCTTGTGTTCATTTTAGATTCCAAATTTTAAATTAAAAATATTATTTTACTAAAGTTGTGGTGATTTACGTTTCCTACCTGTTAATTTCGGTAAACCTTGGGCCACTACTTTACACCTCACCTCAGTGTCGACTTATCACGCGAAAGGAGCGACATGTCTTCTTTTAAAAAGTACAAGTGCTTAACAATTTCTGAAAAGCAAAAGGTGATAGAATCAGTAGAAGAAGGTGAGAGGAAGGTCGATGTAGCCAAAGCATTTGAAATCCCACTGAGCTCGCTCTCCACTATTCTGAAGAATAAAGAGAAAATCTTTAGTGCATCTTCGAGTAGAGTGAGAAAACGCGTTAGTAAAGGTAATTTTCCACGTCTTGAACGATGTTTAGTTTCATGGATGAGACAGTGTCGAGAACAGAATATTCCGATGGGTGGCTCTTTATTGAAGGAAAAGGCTAAAGCATTCGCCAAAGAATTAGGAATCGAGTTTTCGGATAGCGAGGGATGGCTTACAAATTTTAAGAAAAGGAATGGGATAGTCTTCAAAAAATCTGCGGGGAAAGCTCAAGTGTCGACATTAACGTTTGTTCTAAGTGGCAGAACTCGCTTTCGGATCTAATAAAGGAGTACGAACCACGTAACATTTTCAACACAGATGAAACCGGACTCTTTTTCAAGTGTTTGCAAGAAAAACATTTACATTCAAAAAAAGAAAAATGCCATGGAGGGAAAACATAGCAAGGAGAGGTTAACTATTTTACTGGCTGTAAACATGGACGGCTCAGAAAAGATTACTCCTCTCGTCATAGGAAAATCTGCAAAACCTCGGTGTTTCAAGGGCATAAACTCGTTCCCTACCAAATACCGCTCAAACAAGAAGGCATGGATGACCACCGAACTCTTTAATGAATGGTTGATCTCACTGAACTCGGATATGAAAAGAGAGAAACGACATATTCTCTTATTTTTAGACAACTGTACTGTGCACAATAACGCACCACCTTTATCAAATGTGAAACTTCAATTTTCCCCTCCAAACTCAACCTCAAAACTTCAGAAACTCGACCTGGGCATCATACATAATTTTAAAACTTTTTATCTGCGTGAAGCCATTAAAAGCGTTTTGGATAACCTCGAAAATCAGCAGAATGTAACTACTATTTCTATTTTAACAGCTTTGATCATGATTGACAAGGCTTGGAGAGCTGTTACTCCTTTGACAATTCACAGCTGTTTTAAAAAGTCAGCCTTTCCCTCGCCGAATCTGGTTGATGTGGACGATACACTCACTGAAACTAATGCTGAACCATCCCTTTGGGAAGCTCTTTCAGAGCAAGATTTGACGTTTGACGACTGCGTGTTGGTTGACCCAGACATTGCTGTATGGGGAGCTCTATCTGACGCTGAAATTGTGGCTTTGGACCACAATAATACCGAAAGTGATGAAGACGAATCGGTGGAGTTGACTCCGGTAACTCTGTCAGAAGCTAAAGTGTCACTAAACAAACTACGCAATTTTTTCCTTCAAAACCATGTTGATGCAGACATTTTACAGGCTTCATTTGTTCTAGAAAAATCTATTGACAAAGTTAGATTGAATGCCTTAAAACAAAAAAAGATAACAGATTTTTTTCGACAAAAAGGATTAATTATATATAGTATGTATATTCTTTTAATAGATGTTTGCAAGACATAAGTGTATTCTTTTAATATAGGATTTTAACTTCTGTTTTATATTTTTATACTGTATAAAATTTATTTAAAAAAATTATGTACAATTGTTGCTTTATTACATAGAGTTTTAAATTTAAATGTGTTAGAAAGAAATCTTCTCTTCGTGTATTTTGAGAGTTTTTTCCTACCCTCTTGATAATTCGAACTCTTGATAATTCGAAGTTTTTCATTGGTCCCTCCAACTTCGAATTATCGAGAATCGACTGTATTTTAAATCTTTGATTTTGGACTTTGTGATATGCTGGTCACGTATACTGGGATGCCGTAGTGGGTCACGTAGGCCCTGGTCCTCATGGGCTGTTGCACCACTGAGTTTTCAATATGCTCGCCCCCCCCCACACGTAGGGTTATCATGCCCCCAAGGGGTTGCACCCCACAGTTTGATAAACACTGAACTAAAGGTAAAATCTCTAGTAATAAATGAATTTGTGTGAGTGCCCGATGTAGTAAAAATAAATTGGAAAACTTGGACGTGTAAAATTTGACACTCTGAAACTGCGAGCCATAATAATTTGATCCTCAAATTTTTTTTAAAATTCTTTTTAGATTTTTTAATACTATTGATATGACATATTACGACACAATTATCTCAGAATGTATTATCCCTCAAGTGCAGTTTTTAAGGGATATTTACATATTTTTTCCCCTAACATTACATTTATTTAACTATGTATTCATTCATTTATTTATGGCAAATTACACTCGTTTCTTGAAGGAATACTCATTAAAAAAGATATTCATGGGATAGTTGCATTTTAGATTTATCAAAATGGTTTGAGTGTTTGTGACGGCTCTATCCGCGTCCTTCCATTAATAAAGTTTTCTTCGGAAATCTTTGGTCTTTCAAATATATTGTATTCACAACCAACCCTCTGAAGAAGAAACCTTGATTATTCAAATTAGGTCTGTTATATATAATCTAGGTTTTCAAGCTAGAAGGAGAAAGTGAGGAGATAGGAGAGGTTGCTACTGATAAGATATTATTAAATTTTATAGTGTACTACAGATATTTGATAAGTGAATGAATTAAAGTGACGATTGGTCACTAGAGTTTAATTTGTGCTCAGATAATTAGGAAAGTAGATTCGATCCTGTAATAAGTGGGTCGATATTTAATGTCTTCTCATACTTTGCGTACCTCGTTATTTAACCACATATTGCTTAGATTGGACGCATCTCTTACTTAAAACTAATTTAATTGTGTTCCTACTTGCGTGATCAATAAATAGATTGTTTTTTGATATGGCTAGTCTGCCTTCCCTTCTTCCCACATCCCTAGGCTCGGACCTAAGCTCCTTACATGTTCGCAATTCGAGTTTTGCTTGCAGTGCCGGTTTATCCATTGGGGCGGTCACCCAGGAGCCCGGATAAACTAGACGTGACCACATTTTCTGGTTATAAATTTTGATGCTCCAGTGCCAAGTGGGCCCGAAATGAGCTTAAGGTATCCGACTACGTTCGGAACCGTTATTTTAAAAAAGTGCATAAATGGATAATTTTCATGGTGTTTAGTGTCACTTAGATTAGAATACATGTATAAAATTGTTTTGCTCATTTTGACAAAAAAATATTTAATTACAATATTTTGGCAAAAAATTAACTTAGAATAACCTTTCTTCAAAATCTTCTCCTTTTGTGCAAAATGCTTCTATTATAATAATATTTTGCCTGCATGTAGCACAGGCCTCTGTACAGAGGCTCAACTATGATTTTTGAAAAATTCTCATTATTTTTAGAGTTACAACCCATTAAATAATTATCGGCGTTTTTCTTAAAATTTCTCCCCTCAGTTGTCGTAAAACATGAATAAACCCACTTCTGAGTAATATATATTTCAAAAATTCTAGTTGAACCTCTGTACAGAGGTCTGAGCTTTAAACAGGCGAAATATTATTTACAAGGGAAGCATTTTTCACAAAAGGAGAATATTTTGAAAATGGGTCATTCTATGTTCATTTTTTGTCAAAATATTGTACTTAAATAATTTTTTATTGTAATACTATTCTTAAAACAATTTTATATACATTTTCTAATCTAAGTGACACTAAATATTATAAATATTACCCATTTATACGCTTTTGCAAAATCACGGTTCCGAACGTATTCGGATACCTTAAATTGGAACTGTTTGCATGTATGATGTAATTTGATGAAACTATAAACCTTTTTTAACTTTTTAAATATTTGTAAATTAAGTTTTGGTTGGATTTATTTCCTTTGGAAAGTTTCTTTTAATTTAAATTAATATTCATGTTTTAATTTCTCTTTCAATGCATGCCTTCATTCTGCTCATGACAGTTTGATCAAAGCTAAGTCTATTTTATTTTTTTCGGAGAGTTTTTTCATTTCATTTAAAATGAAAGTTGTAATTTCACTTTCAGTTTATTTCTGAGCTAAATTAGCACGAACTATTTGTTTTCGATAGTTTTTAATTTTAGGACTCCAACCTGTATTACATAAAATTATAATATTCAACACAAAACACTTATATTTAAACATAATTTCAATAAAAGAGACAAATTTAAATCAAATTTCTAAAACTTTAAATACTAATTACAGTAAACTGTAACTAAAAAGGAATATAAATTTATATTTTTTTAAAAATGTTTAAGTTTATTTCTTTAAGTGTTTTTATTCTTACAATACCATTGTAGTCCATCTAATTTAGTTACTTTAACAAAGCAAGCAAGCGAAATTGAGTTATAATACGAGTGTAATAGTACGCTTTCCCATTAATCTTTATCTGTTAAAAAGAATAATAGAAGAATAAATAAAGAGTAAAATATTTTCACAAAAAAACATACTCGTACTTCACCTACGTTGCATTTGGAAACCGAAATTTCTTGTAAATTGTCTTTTGAAAATTTTGAAATTCACCGTGTTGCAGAGATTTTATGGAAAACGTGTGTAGCACCTTTATTTTTTAAGCAAAAATTTTAAGATAACTCATTTTCTTTGCTCTCTACTACCAAGTCATCAAAATTTACACTTATCTCAGCTCAAAATTTACACTGATCATCAAATTTACTCTCTTTATTTGGCCTGTTAATTTCATTTATCTTATACATATTATGATAGAAGAGAATTGTTCAGGGTATAAAATTCGTAGATTAATTTCTTAAAACTTATAATTTTTTACAAGTTTTTTTTAAAAAAAAACTTGTTAGTTTTTGTTTTCCTATTCCAGCAAGATGTTCTTTTTAAGTTCTATTGCTTCCCCTCTTTATCTTCCTTTTGTACGTTTTATTAGTCACTTACGCAAAACCCGTTCTTAGTAGATCTCCACTGAGCAAAAGAGGCATGTCTGCCAAATTTCCAATCTGTAGATCAATAGTCAACAACAAGATTTTTTTTTATTTGTAATGCCCCTTCAACCCCTCTCGGGAGTCAACATTCGTAAAACTCATTTTTAGCGGATCTTTACTCGACAAAAGGAGCGTGCTTACAAATTTTCGAATCTGTAAGTCTAAAGGTTCCGGAGATTTCGTGATGAATCAGTCGTTTTACTCCTTTACATATACAAATTACATTCCTTTTTGCGTGAGTGTTCAAGATTTCTTTTTGCTTCTTAAGAGGTGTTGAAACCGAAAATCTTCTTAAAATAACAATTTTTACATTTTCAAATTGTATAGATTTTAACCTTTCTAAAAATACCTTACTTTAACCACTATGAATAATTAGAAGCCCTTAAAACCTATTTTTAAATAATCATTGAAACTGGGTCCAACCCATTTAAATGGCGAAAAATGTAAACAAAGTATTTTGTTTTTTCTTAAAAGTTAGGAGTGGATCGAGACAGCGCTAATACACCCAGATAGTTTTTCTTTAATGCAGGGCTAGCGCCATCTGTTATAAAATATAAAAACTAAAATAATTTAATTGCCTTGCTATTTTTGTATCCCTGTATTAGTCGAACGTTTTTGCTGAAGTGCTTTTGCATTTTATTTACATTTTTAATAATTTTTACTTTTGATTTCTTGTTTTTTTTGCTTTATTTTGTTAATTGTTTTATAATCATTCTTGTTATTTTAATTAGTCAATCTGTTTTTTAATTTTTTGTAATAAATTTTTGCATACTTATTGTTTTCTGAAATGAATGTGCATAGCAGAGACTTAATCTGCTCATTTTGTAATCAAGTCTTCACTCGTAGTTAGTAATTAGTAAGAACCAAAATAAAAAAAAAACACTCTAAAACAGACCTACGTTGAAAAAAAAAACATAATGAACCTAATGAGTGAAATAAACCTTGTTGATAACAAATTAATTTTTTAAATGTATATGTATAAAATCTTCAAAAATCTAAATGAAGAACAGATTGTCAGAAAGAAAATCAAATCATGATGCCACACGACAGAAATTGCATTAACACTGAATTTTAAAGTGCATAAGAAAATAACTTTGTTGTGCATTCAATCACATCGATAGTTTCAGTGTAAACCTTCTTGATAAACAATGTTAACTATCTTTCCATGAGAACTTATCGGTTATCAAAACCATGTGGCCAAGTACAGCAACATGTAGGGAAAATGCCAAAATCTAGTTAACACCAGTTGACATAAAGAGGGTAGTTTTTTTCTAATATTGTCAATCTGTTAATTTATAGTAATCAGTCTAAATTTTTTACTCTTTTCTTTTTGTTATACTGCTAGCTAGGATTTTCTATTTTATTGTTAGAATAAGCAAGATTTAGAATTTGTCAATTAACAAAGAAAAGTAATGTTTTTTTCAGACAAAAAGAAACCGTGTAAAAGACTTTTTTGGTGAATAAATAATCAGGATCTAAGATTCTGTTAGGAAAAGCTTCACAAATTATTGTTTAGCTGAAAAACTAACTTTTGAGTCACAGTATCATATAACTTATGTCCACTACAATCATAAGTAAGGAAATAAACAAATATAAAGCTGTGTGAGACTGAAATAGAAATTATAACATTAACTTAAATCTAAAGGTTATCTAAAACAAGAAATTTAAGCCCTAGTTTTGATAAAATTACCAAAAACAGTTCTGAACAAACAAAACAATAACAGAAAATCTTAAATATGAAAAATTTAAACGGATTCTCCATGCAAAACAAAAGTGCAGATATTTAAATAAAATTTACATAATTAAATATATTTGGGTTTTTCAGTCATATTTATTTTATATTAAAATAAATTATTTTCATTACCTAAATAAATTGCAGATAAAACTGAGGTTTGATAAATAATCATGAGATATATTCACAAAAATAAATATTTTGGACAACAGATGGCGATAGCACTGCATTAAAAGAAATCTAACTGGGTGCAGTAGCGCTGTCTTGATCCACTCCTTTTAAAAGTTGAATGAATGATGGAAATCAAAACATTTAATCCAGAATTGCTAAAAAAGTGTTTACATGGAAATACACAAAACCCCAGTGAAAGTGTACATAACGTAATATGCTCTCATGTACCGAAAAATATTTGTACAAATAGGAGTATTATCATTGAATACATATGATACAATTTTATCATTTAATATGAGAAATGTATCAAAACCAGAAATTTTGAGAAAACTTTATATTGAGCCTGGTGATTACACGGTACAGACAATAGAGCGCCTCGACAAACTGAGGCTGTTAAAGGCTAAATACTCATCTTTACAAAAAACAAAGGAAGTTAGGAAAGAAAAAGATTTAAAAGGAAGAGATAGGATAATGAGATTTAAAAATAATGTAGATCATTTGAAGTATGGGGAGGAATGTTTTAATAAAAAATTAATTATACATTAAAGTTCATTTATCTCAAAATGTAAATTTTTGATGTTCGATATACCTTTTCTGGAAAAATAATGTTCGCAGGTATGTAAGATTTTTATGAAATATGTATAATGATGTGGCTAATATATACTGAAATGAGCTTTTTTGTAAAAAACGCAAAAATTTATTTTTTACAAATTTTTTGTGTGAAGTTAACTTCTTATGGCATGGTAGGGAAAAATTTTCGTTACGCGTTACCAGTTACGGTTACGCGATGAACGTAAGGTAGGAATGTATGAAGAACCGAATTTCCCCACGTTTTTTAAATACAGTTTTGAAATAATAATGATAATAATAAATTTGTTAATGATGTATAATATTACTTTAAAATAAAACTTAATTATACAAAATTCAGTACATATAAGCAGCAACAACTTCAATTCTTTTAAGATCGTAGATGGTTACATTTGACGATCTACCTAAAGTACTTCTCAAAGTATGTTGCAAATAATTTATAATCGATGGTTCCACAGGCTAGTTCATATGGTGAATATTTTCGCTCTCTTTTCCTTTAAAAATAATCAAATCTCAAGTTTAGGTAGTCCATTAAAATGGTCACAACCGGAAGCATATCGAAAAAGTGATGTATTTCTCAATGCATGGTTGTAATGTCAGAAAACCCATATGAAAAATCTTATGACGGAATACGATATCACAAGATAATACAACGTAATTATATTGCCAACCATTCTAAGACTACTAGTAACCAGAGGCATATTTTATTTACATTTAAAATTATTGACATTATAATGAGCTATTATAAAATGTTATATGTTTGTTTATCAAGTTATAATCCTTCCAGTGATAATCTCTTAGCATATATTTTACGCTACAGACTTTAAAAGAAATCGAAAAGTGCAAAATACTTTTAGCTTCAAAATTTTTTCTTTGAATACAGCTGCATTAAGCCTAATTGGAGGCGTCATGTTTTAAGCCTTACCGATTCTTCGGACAATCTTCGCCAAGAACACCAAATACAATCTCGCCAAAATTAACTCATCAACAGTATCAGGTAGTAAAAAGATATCATTATAGTCAAGTAAATAGTAGTTTATAGTTACAAAATGGCGAAACGTTAAGCCGAAGTAATCGCACTGTATCGTAAAATTGTAATGAGCTACTATAAAATATTATATGTTTGTTTATCCAGTTATCATCCTTCCAGTGATCATCTTTTAGCGTACATTTTACACTGCGGACTTAAAAAGAAATTGAAAAGTGCTAAGTACTTCAAGCTTCAACATTTTTTCTTTGAATACAGGTACATTAAGCCTAATTGGAGGCGTCGTGTTTTCTTTGGACAATTTTCGTCAAGAAGACCAAATACAATCTCGCCAAAATTAACTCATCCTCAATATCAGGTATTAAAAAGATATCATTATAGTCTTCCGTGTGGTGACCGGAGTAGAATAGTCCCAACGTAAGCTCATGTGTGTCGTAAAGGCGACTAAAAGGAGCAGAAGTTCAACCCTCAATTATGACAAGTGCATCTCTGCACTTTGTCATACATGGCAACAACAACAATACATATAAGCCAAAGAAGTTAACTTCTACCGCGTGTTCACACTGATACACACACATATTTTTTTATGTGAAAAATGGGTCGAATTTCTCTGTTTTGATAAAATATTTTATAAATTATTAAAAAATTCAAAATTAGCTAAAAGCTCATTTCAGTATAATGAGAAAGGTGTACTTTAATTGTATGAAAAATTTCAAGTATGTACATATAACAGATTTTGAGAAAAGATACATTGAAAACAGCCTACTTAACATTGCCGGTACAGAGGTTTCCACTCTCCTTAACTTATCATTCTTACATTATCTATTTCTATTAACATTTTAAATGAGTAAGAATATTTTAGTTTCCGCTAACCGTTCCTCCACGTCTATTATTTAACTTTATTATTCTTTTTCACTTTATTCTGAATTTCATATTATATTTTGGTAACGCATTAATTCCCGATGCCATTTTTTAAATTAAATAAGGTGTATTCTACATTTATTTAATTAAAAGATTTATCAAGAACTTTAATAAATTAGAATTAATAGATTTGCTTAAAAAGTGAATAAAAAAAGGGGGAAAAATTTTTTTTATTAAAATTATTGGTTGCAATTATTTTTAAGCATGATATAATTTTACTGTATATATATCCCCTTAAACATTAAGATATTTTTTTAAAGAACACAAATATTATTTTTTCAGATTTTGTACCTCACATAATGCAATTTTTTTAACCACTATTATCAGTAAAATAATACTTATAACCAAAAAAATTATATTAAATTTGTAAAAATCGATGTTTATTTAATCCTTTAAAAGCTATAGTTTTTATTCACAGCTCTATAACTTTTACTATATTTTCATCTAGGTGCTTACTTCTCGAGCTAAATAACATCTTTAGGTAAGAAATGTCACGTATAATTATGTTGAATCAATAAAAAAAAAACCCTATTTTTTCCCTAAAGTTCTCGTGTCAACAACAATGACCTTTCTGGGCAACAAATATCCTAAATTCGAAGACGATAAAATAACGCCGAAGCCTGTTATTTTCATTCTGTCAACGATATAATTACCTTTTGCGCCAAAATTCGTTGGAAGTTTTATTATTTATTTACTTATCGGTTCTCCTCAAAGTTGAATACCGTACTATCCATCAACAGAACATAAATGACATGTGTCCACTTTGCAAATGAAATGAGGGAAGAAGGAAGGGTAACAAAAAAAGTCCGATATTCATAAATGTTCTTATTTACTTTCTTTGTCGGTGATCGTGACTAGATAGCTGTGACGTCTTTTCTGTAAGTAAATTAGCTATCTCTTTTCATGTAACTCCATAATCAAAAGCGATGTAACTAAAGAAGGTTGGACCTTATTAAGTGGTTCTCCACATTTAGTTCTGGTTAAGTGTTTTCTTGCTTGTACAAAAGAAATCGAATTAGGCATTGTATAGTTTTCTTTTCTTTACTGCAGGTAAATACGCTGTGTTTATTGATGTATTCTTTGGTGCCTAATCTTGAAGAGATTTGTAGTATTGTGTTATGTCTTGAGATCTCTCTCTTCTTTGAAGTAGTACATTACATCATTCGTTTTCTTTTCAAACAGTTACGAAGTTTGTCAGGATATGGAATAAATAATACTATATCTTTAGTGATATATTGTGGATAGTTTAATGACTACCTTAGTTTCGACATAACTGATCGGAGTATGAGAAAAAAATAGTTCGCTTTAACTTGTGATCGTAAATAGTTTAATGACAGGCTTGTGTCCGATACTTCTCATATACTATCCCATTATATCCTTAAACATTAGATATTAGTCAGCTATTCATTTTCAGACGAAAATAGTAATATTTTTTTATGTGGATTGTGTGTAGTGCGTGTGTTCTCTCTCTTTCAACTAAATTAACAGAGCACTTCATTCTCTCTTCGTTGAATGCGAGAGTTGGAAAACCACAATTCCCCCTATTTGGTTAAGATTACTTTTAAAAATAAAGTTATTGTAAACAAACTGTCGAATAAACTTCAAGCAAAAGAACAAAGTTGAAATGATTTTTGACCTATCTCCAAAGGAGCAGGTATGGGGTAATAAAGCGTTCGAAAAAGTCGTATTTCCTCACGACCGCGAGCAAACACTGAAAAACATGACGGCAATGCCAAAGAAATTAGCTATATGGTTCGAATTAAACAGTGTGATTAAACTTTTGAAAGTTACCGGAATTGACCTAGCATCATGTGATTACAACCATTCAAGACTTAACAAACTATTCCCCAAGTTATGCACCGTGGCCGGAATCTTCGCCTTTATTCTGAGTTTTTCCTTTATTGCCTCAGAAGTACTTTTTTGCGGGGTAACAAGATTTGTTAGCTCATCTGTTGTCATCTGTATGGGTTCCACTCTCTGCATGTCCTTGTTGCTGTGGATTGTAATGTTGAAAAGAAGGAAGCAATTTGCACTTCTCATTGATAGATCAGGAACCATACACGACTCATTCCGAGTAAACACAAATTTAAAGCCACGTCGATGGATCAGATTGTGTGGTTACTACATTTTCTTTGCCCCATTAATTGCATCTTTGTGCAGTGTATTTTCCATCCAACACGATGATTCTTACTACTACCTCCATTGTTACATGTTTGGAAATATAATAACCAGCACCAACTACTATAAAGACGTTTTGCTTCTGTTTTTTCTCACTATCGAAAACTACATGCAATTTTTCCTTCCCAACCTTGTAACTGTACTGATATTTTTCCTGTGTCAGTATCTAAGTGATATCATCAACACCTTTGTGGCGAAATGCTCGGCAGAGAGCTGGCAAGAATATTGCTTGATCCACGGCGAAACCAAAACTTACAAGATACTGGAGGTTTACAAAAAAATCAAGAAAAACTTCGATGTCCTTAACGAGCTATCATCCTGGCCGATCTTTTTGATAATATCGCAGAAGTTCCTCACTTTGTTTTTCACTCTGACTGTGATTCTGTCGTCGAAGAAGAAAAAAATACTGATTCAGCTCATCGAAGCTTGCTTTCTGGCCTTCAACGCAGTAGCATCTTTGGTTCTTCTCATCGTCGCAGGATCTCGAATACAGGAAACTCACGGGAAAATACGTAGTCTTCTATTTGGGATGATTGAATTCCGGGAACATCAGCACGTGCCGTTAAGATATGAAATATTACCATTGCTTAAAACTTTTGTGGAAAAAGAAGACATGATTATGACAGCAGCAGGAATGATTCCTGTCACAAGAACTCTTTTCCTAAAAATAGGTGCTGCCTTAGTTACGTATGGAGTTCTTATTGTACAGCTGGATACTGGTGGTGATCCTTGATGTTCTGCTCTAGTATTTTAGAACCTTTTTCGTGAACTTATTTGGCTCCTAGTTCTAAAATCCTATTTGGATTCAAAGTTTTAGAACATTTTGTCAAGAAACTATTTAGCTCCTAGTTCTAAAACAACACTTGATTCAATATTTTAGAACCTTTGTTAAAAATTTGTTTGGATCCTAGTTCTAAAATCATATCTGGATTCAAAGTTTTAGAACATTTTGTCAAGAAACTATTTAGCTCCTAGTTCTAAAACAACACTTGATTCAATATTTTAGAACCTTTGTTAAAAATTTGTTTGCTCCTAGTTCTAAAATCCTCAAAGTTTTAGAACAAAGAAACATATCTGTTCTAAAACAACACTTGATTCAGTGTAAATAAATTATGTATTAATTAAATTATGTATGTTCAATAGTATCACATATTTAATTTTTTCCCAAATTATAGATGTCATAATCATTGACACAAATTAACGTATACGTCATAAGAGAAATTTTCTATTTATATCTTATATGTCTTCATGTGTTTCATTAATTCTATGTTAAAATCAATTTTATAAAACTTACGTTTCTTAAGAATAATATAGCTAATCATTAAAATTACTGCTTAAAATGAATGGAAATTTTGTAAGATACCGCAAAAAAAAAAGTCGTTTTACGGTATTTTATTGTAGTAGTATTCATTTAGATATGTTTACTTTATTAAAATCACCTTCGGTAATTTGTAATCATGGCTTGATTCTAAAGACAAGCATGCTAGAACATCATTTTTCGAAATTTCTCGTTTTCAAAAATAATATTTTTTTAAAAATGCAGTTTAAAAATAATATTTAGAGTACAACAAATTACAATTAAATGAAATTTTTCGTTATTTAGTATAATTAACAAAACAGCATAGTTAAGTCGAAAAAATTTTTTATTTCGTTTAGTCAGCAACATTTGACAATTAATTATTATAAAGTGCTCAACAAAGATGTTCTTTCACTTATATGTTTGAAATTCATTTCCCTGACTATAATTACTTAATTTTACATTATATAAAAATGCTTTAATAAATGTGATAGAAATTTATTTGTATTTACTTTAATTGTCTGAAATAAGTATATGTGTGCGAATGCGTATTGTAAATTATATATAACTAGTTGTTATACCCGTTCTTCGCACGGGTAAATTGAAAAATTAATACAGATTGAAGGATAAAGAAGTTCTTAATGGGTTAATTTTACGTGAATTGCAAATTAAACAAAAAAGAAACGAGCCTTACAGTAGTCGCATATGATGTGTAACATCTGACATGCTGTCGTGGTAAATACACAATAGTAACTTATATCCTGAAAAAAATGAATCAAGTATGATTGGAAATAATTTTCTATCGAATACCTATATCTTTAATGAAAATTTTATTTAATTAACACAAGGAGTAATGCAATTTTTTATCAAAAATAATTATTCTTGTTCAATTTAAAGAAGAGTGGAGATAATAGACCTATGATAACTAAAATATGACACATATACTTGTGATTTCAAAGTATTTAAAAACCGTTGAAAAAAACATACATCAATAACAGTACCACTGTTAGTAGTCGAAACATTTTGATTTGTGTTACTCAAAATCATGGGAAGCGAGTAAAATAGTTTTTTTTAAGAGCAGAACCACTTCGGTGTATCCTTTTAAGACCTGAATTATTTTTATCTTTAAATATTAAATTCTTTTGGTTATTAATACTATATGGATCCCAATGACACTGGGAAAAATACTAAAAAAATCCCACTCCCCCCCGGAATATAGACGGTACCCGCACGATCGTGCGGATTGGGTGTTATCTGTGAAACAGGTCACCTATGTAATTTTACGAGTTATACATTTTTAGCTCTAAGTTGATAGAAGAAACAATCTTAATTCAAATAAACCTGTTACAAATAAAGAAATTATTGATGTATAATGAACTCTTTTATTAATTCATTAATTATTTACTGTAAAAATCTTTTGTTTTGTTTTTGGCAAGTATAAATAACCATTGTATTTTTCACAACATGTTTTCGAATTGCTTTCGTAGTTTTCATATCTGCACTTGCGAGGCCTTGAAATGCCATCAACACATCGAAAATGGCTATACGCGTCAAGCCTTTTATCCTGGAATGACCAGGATAAAAGCCGTGACATGTATAGCAGGTGGATTATAACGCTTCGATCTTTTTGCGAGTGGAATTACAACACTGTTGTCTCCATCATCAGTTAAAATACTTTTGTTAGTAGGTGGAGAGGCTCATAATACTTCAACTATCTTTAACTTAAACTTTAAGCCATCCATTTTGATTTTTTGAGGAATTTTATTTGATATTGCATCTTGTTTGCACAGAAACCAAGAATTTGCAACAGCTAAATCAATGTTTTGAATGTGCTAATAAAAATTAAAGTACAAAAAGAAGAAAAAACAGGAAATTTAAATTTGATCAAGAGAAATAATTTTCGAAGGAAATTAAAGTGATTTAAAGTAAATTTGAAAGCAGCAGGCTCCTGGGAATAGAACCCAGGACAAATCATTTCAAGTCAGCTTCTCTAACCACTAGGCGCCGAGGGCTCGTGGAAAGATGTAAAGTAAGCTTTTAGGATGGGTAAGAAGAATGCGAGGGTAGCGAAGAGACAACACCACGCGCTCTCATTGGTCAAATCAAATAGCACGCTTACGTAACTTCCTGTTACCCGCATCCGTCCCTTTGCACGAAATCACCCCGACAAATATCCAGCAATCGAAAGGAAAGATGTTACACATAAAAAAAAGGCTTTTCGCATATCTCAGCTGAACAAAAAAAAATCATGTTTGTTAAATTTTAAGTCTGCAGATCTAATAGCTGATAAAAAGGATTTTTTTAAAAAAATCTTTAACTCCCCTAACTTTTTTGTGGGTCGATTTTTGAAAACATCTTCCTAAGTGGATCTCTGATCAGCAAAGGTAGCACATTGTTACATATTTTGTGTAATGAACGCTTAAAATAGTATAAATAATTTATATATCTGGAAGTGTAATACGTTAATATTACTTTTTATTGTATTTATTTTATGTTAAAATTGTAATCAGCCTCACACTCCGCCTGCTCAAGCTTTCGCAGTTCCTGGCGTCTGGCGTAGACAAAACAAAATACAAAATTTTTTCTTCACACATAAAAGATAGATATATGCTGTCGTGCTAATAGACAAAGTAATTGCTTATCACGCTTGGTGGCGAACACTGGCAACTTTTATGGGGGTGGAGACGAAAAGACGTAGACGGAAATACCAAGGCGTAATCTTTGTGCTAAAAATTCCAAATACGTTGGCCCATGCCCCCCTTCTTTTTGTGTTTACTACTGACCAAAACGGCTCCAAATACCAAGTTTCTCTATCGAAATACTTTTTATTTCATTTAATTCTTAAGGAATATTTATGTGTTAGTTTTGTATATGAGACAATATATTATAATTAAAATATATATATATACATGCGTGAAATTTTACCGTGAATAAAAAATGCAGCCTTGGGCATGAGCAGGGACGTCTTAAGCGTGGACCCAGGACCTCGGCGGCAAGGGGGGGGGTCTCGTCTCTTTCTCGACTTAGCCTTAATAAGATAAAAATTCGCATAATTTCAAAGGTCAAATGTTATTTTCGGTTGTACTCTCCAAAAAACTTGGAATTTCGCACGATATGCCAACTGACTACATGTGATAACCGTCGTCCCCGTACAGGCCTAGGCCTACCACCACACACCATCATTACTCATTCAATCAAAAGGTGGAAGTCGGCCGAGCCGGTTTGTGCGATTGTAAGTCATGCTCATTAATTTGTTTCGGATTATTGTTTGTACGAGTATTGGACAATGTACTATGCACTGTCTATTTTTGAGTGCCATAGGTAGGGCCTACATTTGTGTAGAGGTCCGGGGTCTACTTTTGAGTAGGGTCCCAGAGCCTCAAAAAGTCTTAAGACATCCCTGGGAAGAGTCCAAGTTGCCGAGCTTTCTGTTGAGAAGGACGTCACTTTTGTTCAGCTGCAACTAAAACTGCAAACGTTATTAAGGGGGTCCGGCATTTGAATTTTCCAAAAATAATTTTTTTTAAAAATAATCCTTTTTTTAATATTTTTAAAAGTTCAAATATTTCTGTTTAAAATGAAAAATGATATGAGGAAATATGATGTGGATATCATGAGGAAAAATGATATGAGAAGTATTTTTGTTTTTTTAAATGAAGCCCCCTTGAAGCGCATCAAATGAGTTCTGCGAGAACCTGTTTTTCCTTCTATAGGTTTTTGATGAGCGCGAATCCATATGATGTTCAAGTGGAAAAATTAGAGTGCATTGGGCTCATCCAAAAGTGTATGGGTACACGTCTTTTGGATCTTAAAAGTTAAACCGAGAAAAAAAAGTTAAGGGATGAAAAAAGCATAAGTGGTCGAAACCGAGTCACTGACATTTTAATATCAAAAATTCAAAGATATTATACTATGGCTATTAGAAATAATATAAATGATCTGCACAGTATGAAAACTGCTATTTTGGCTGTTTGTTTTCATCTTCTGTCTTCAAACGAAAGCCCCCAACATAGACTGCATGCTGCGATTATAAATGCCTGGTGCAAGTTTCAAAAGACGGAAGCTGAATGCAATGAAAGGAACTATGGTCATAAACACATACACACGTGCTGTATACCATAATGAATTCAATGAAGCCAATTTTTAGAGATCTGGATGACCCTACGTTATTAAGAAAATGTTCACATGGTAAGACCCAAAACCCAAATAAGTCAGTTAATAACACCACCTGGTCAGTGAATCAAAGATCTATATTTGTATTAGGGGTAAATATGGCTATTGCACAGTTCAATGTAAGTCATACAGCAAAATTAATGATCTTAAAACATAGTGATATTGAACTCTAAATAAATGTGTACCATGCTTCAAAAAACTAGATACGCGTAGGATTCGTGCAGCGCAAGTGAGTATTTTGTACGAGCAGAGAGTAAAAAAATGTTTCATATGCTTCTGGAAAGAATAAAGAAAATGCTCAAAAAATTACAAATTAACACTTTAAAGCCTGTTTTCTCAAAATTTAATATATAAAAGCATTTATTTTGAAAAAAAGATCAATTTCTTACTACCAAATGTGCATAATAAAATCATAAAAAAGAACATTAAAATAAAGAGAGATTTATAACCACCTCTCCTTTCAAAACTTAGTTTTATTCTGAAAAAAAAATAGGCATTATTCTGATCACAGGAATTAATTAGAAGCGAGCCCCTTGTGTAGACAAAACAAAAAGAGTTTTTCACAAACAAAAGATAGATATATGCTGACGTGGGCTTTTTTGCAGCGTAAGCCAGAATTGCTGGCAGATGGCAGAATTTTTTCCTACTTACTTGACAAATATCGTTATATTTTAGACACTTCTCACAATATCTTTATAAATTATAGTCTGTGTGTTATTCTGATGTATAAGCTATATTACTGTAAAGTTTCATTAAAATCCATTCAGTTGTTTTTGCGTGAAAGACCCACAAACATCCTCACAAACTTTCACATTTATAATATATATTAGATTAAACTGTGAATTAAATAAAATCCATCATAGGAAAAAAACAAAACGAGTTTTGCAGATCTATCAATTGATTGTTTTAACATCAGACTTCAAATGAACGCGAGGCTTACTGACAACAAACTCGTAATTTTGAACATCTGCCAAGTGACACGCACGCTTACCTATAAACTGGCTCCCCACTGTCCTGTGTTAGTCCACCGAAAAATTATTGTACTAGGGCAGGGATGGCGAGAACCTTTATGGTTCAACGTGCCGTTTTTTCTAAAGAAGTGTTTAATGAGGTATAGACGAGCCGTCAAATAATTTTGACTTGTGATTATTGGGAAAATAATCAAACTAAATGCTAACACACAAAACTCTGTGTTTATGACGAAAAAATACCTTTTGTACTGTGTAGTTGTAATTGTTTTAGTTACATGTGTAATTCAAGTTAAAGTAAACATTAGTGTGACTTCTGCTGTTGCAGATTGTGGATGATAAATAACATATTAGGATTGTAAGATATTACTTTTAGTAGAATGCATGCTAAATTGGAGTCATCTCTGCCAAACGGTTTCTATGCAGTGGCACACACAAGGGGGAGGGGGTTCTGGTGGTCCGGACCCCCCCCTCAAATCCCTTGATTTTTTTTCCCATCGATCATAATTCTAAGTATATAGTACGTAAAATTTAATGAATTACTTGTTATTAATGATTAATTTTATTAATTAATGCTAATTAGTTATTCAAAAATTAGTTTTTTACTGTGTTTTGTTCCCGAAAATCGACAAAATCAAAAGGAGCACGATACAAGAATGGTGAACTTTCGACCCGGACCCCCCCCTTGAAAAATTCCTGTGTGCGCCACTGTTTCTATGCAATTAATTATTTTTGCTGTGGTTCACTTTTTTGACAAGAGGGTTTGTGAATTGTTTCAAAATGCCGTTTTACAGACGATGTTCTGCATACCACTTTTCCAGAATATAAAACACACACCGCTTTGTCGCCTATACTAATGATGCCATATTTCTAGATTAATCAAATTTGAAATTCTCTGTTACACTTACAATCTTGCAGTCTTTGTTCTTCTTTGTTTCACTAGCCATGTTAAATAACTGTTAAAAATCGTAAATATAACACAAATAAACTTAAAACACAGTTGTGTCAATGAAATTGACTATGCTATGCGTAGACAAACATGCGTCACAAGCAATTATAGTCCTCGACGTAATTAAAGCAAGACAATAACAAACGAGTGTGCTCTCTGTCACCCTGCGTCTGATCAATCGCATTTGTTCGTAATACTTCACAGTGAACTTTATTATTTTGGAATAAAATGCAAAAACCATTTTAATCACTGGCGTGCCCAAAATATTGTGTCACGTGCCATCAATGGTACGCCATCCCTGTACTAGGGAAAGAGTAATTTTTAAAAAATATATAGAGCAGGGGGCGAGTCTTTTTGGATCAATGTGCCTTTTTTTTCTAAAAAAATGTTTAATGAGTTATAGGCGATTATATGCCATCAAAAAATTTTGACTTGTGATTATTGGGAAACTAATAAAACTAAATACGAACAAATCAAAATTCTTTATTTAATACGAAAAAATACGTTTTGAACTGTATAGTAGTAAATGTTTTAGTTATACATGTAATTTAAATTAAAGTAGTCGCTCATCCGGTATAGTGGTTAGCGATGCTGACTGCTGTGTCGTTGGGACTGGGTTCGAATCCCGGAGAAGGCATGAATATTTGTGAATGTATAGTGCCTTCGCGGCAAGGGGGTGCTTTAAATAGCCGTCGAGCCGCAAGTCCTCTCGTGAGGTTGGTGGAAGGGGAAGAGAGGAAGGAGAGAGGTGGAAGCCCCTTGACCACCCCCAGGGTGTTCTTCCTCTAAATTGGAAAGAAACTGAGTTAAATCATTCTGTCACCTGAATGGTGCTCAAAGCTACGGCTAACGACAGGCGTCACTTAGCCCTTAGCCATGATGAATTTCGTGAGCCTTGATCTGGCCTTTGCCGATCAGGTGGCATTAGTAATAACAATAATATAATAAATTAAAGTAACATTAGTGCGACTTCTGTTGTTGCCGATCAGATGACAAATAACTTACATTAGGATTGTATGATGTTACATTTAGCAGAACACATGCTGAATTAAAGTCATCTGCCAAATGGTTTTCTAAATGAGTCTTAAATGTTATTCATCTCTGAAAATAATGATTCTCGGACATATAGGTAGATGAAAATATGGTTAAAAAAGCACGACCCAGCTTCTTCAAACAGTTAAATGTATCTGGAATTGAATTCCAGGTTTCCAAAATTTCGCGTTACTGGCATTTTTACTTATATTGCTTTTTAATCTTTCTGCTTCAATCAATTCCAACTTTTTCCTTGTTTCAATAAAATTTTGAATCCATATTGAACTAGACTGGAAATCAATCAGTTGCATTTCAAATTCTTCAATTTCCAACCAAACGAGTGGGGACAAGTTCAGTTTATCAAATGAAATCGCTTCAGGGTACATAGTAAATTTGAACGTTTCTGATAATTCCTTGAACTGAGAAAATCTAGCTGAAAATTCTTTGATTAAAGAGTAAGGAAATAAATTCATCAAAAACTGTTTCTTCATTTCGTGTCTTATGAGCATCTAAATCTTTGATATTCTTTCTCAAGTTTGGGAAGTACTTGCAGTTTCTTGTAGTAATATCGTTTCTGAAAACATATAATTTAGATTCAAAAGCGCGAATTTGATCCATCATGACGATAACTGTTTTATTCGCGCCTTGAAGCTTTACGTTCAATTCATTGAAATGTTGGCATATGTCTGTAAAAAACATCAATTTTAAAAGCCACATAATATCCCCCAACTGTGGGTATTGTTCAATTTTGCTCTCATTATGCAGAAACAGTCTGATTTCTTCTAAGCAATCAACACATCTTTGAAGTACGTTCCCGGGGCTCAACCAGCGAACATTATCATACATTAGTAAACCATTATACACCGAACTGACTTCATCCAACAAAGTATCAAACTTCTGCTTATTTAAAGTCTGCGATGATATGAGGTTGATCATTTTTGTGACTAACGTTATTAACGTGTAACTAATGTTAAACCACTCTTTGCACACATAAGGCCTGTTGGTGAATAATGCAGTAGCATTGAAGAATCGAATGTCCTACGTCTGTTTTAAATAAAAAAAATGAAACCATTTTTATTTTTATTTATTTATTTATTTATTTATTTTTTTTTGCCTACCATGTTTAGAGCACTATCAGTGGTTAGTGAAACAATTTTTTTTCAAATAAATTTCTTTCTCAGCAAGCGAATTTCTTACTGCCGTACAAATATTTGTGCGCTTTGTAGTTGTTAACAATGATGTCATCGCAATTAACTCATTCTTTCTTAATGACGTTTCCTACACAATACCGAGCAAAGACAGCTAAACGTGCAGATTTAGTGATGTCAATACTTTCGTTAAGACATAGCGGTATAAAAGGAGAGCAGTTAATGTCATTTTTGTTGATCTGTAACATTTTCTGCCAGTTTCAAGATGCTATCTTTTATTGTGTTTCTAGATAGAGGAGCATCTTTGATGCGCTAAATTATCTTATCTTTATTATCAAAATCATTAAAAAGTGAGGGCGCGCATGCCAACCAAGCTTCCTTCAAAAACTTTCCCTCTTGAAAAGGTTTACAATGAGTAACTTGCCACGCTTGAGTGACAATTTTTGCTTACATATTTAATTATGGACGTCGACTATTTATTTCTGTCTTTTATTGCACTTGCAATTAATTTTTTTTGCTCTCGTTTGCTTTTTTTTACAAAAGGACTCGTGAATTGTTTTAAAATGCCGTTTTACAGACGATGTTCTGCATACCAATGTTCCAGAACATAAAACACACACCGCTTTGTCACCTTTACCGATCATGCCATAGTTCTCAGTCCACCAAATTTGAAATTCTCTGTTACACTTATTATCCTGCACTTTTTTCTTCTTTTTTGATGAACTAGCCATGTTAAGTAGCAGCTCTAAAAATCTTAAATTTTATGCAAGTAAACTTTAAATATACAGTTGTGTTGATGAAATTGACTATTCTATGTGGTCTCGCTTGATCACACCAAAAAAAAAAAATTTTTACTGACTGTACGCGACTGTGGGCACATGCGCAGATTTTTTTTTTTTTTTGGAAATTGAGTACTTGTACGAAATTTCTGTAGTGTCTGCTCTTTCGCTTTTGTCTCAGGTCATTAAAAATTTCAAAAATAAAGCCATGAGAGTTACTTGATGAATTAGACTTTCAAGCAAGAATTAGATCATTGATAAATTAGATGTGCACACAAGCTGAACCACTAGTGTAAACGTTAGAATATATTTTTAAGCAACTTGAATATATCTAGAAATAGTTCCATACACACACCCACTATACGTAGATAAACTTTGCATCATTAGCAATTGAAATACACGACATAACTACGCAAGACATAACAAACGAGTCGGCGTCCCACCGCGACTGATCACTCGTGTTTGTTCATAATACTTTATAGTGTGAACTTAGTTATTTTCATCTAAAATGTAAACCGTTTTTGATCGGTGGTGCGCCAAAAATATTCTGTCGCATTCCATTAGTTCGCCATCCCTAATATAGAGTGATACCCCGAACTTCCGCGATAGGTGGGACTGAGTGATGACCTCGTATAAGTCGGGGTATATTTTCGCATATAAATACATATAAATTATTCTTACTTCGGGCCGGAGATGAAAGAAAATAATAATCTAGAAAAATATTTAATAAAATCTTAGATAACACAAATACAAAATCGCAAACTAAAGTTATTTTGTTGTAGAAGGTTTTCTAAATTCTAACTAAGTACTCTGCTGGCTCAAGGATTGTTTTTCTCTCGCAAAGGTTCCTCGTAGCATGCTAACAAATTTTTTGTTCTTTGTTTTGTTGAAAAAATACACTCCACATCAGAGTGTAATATCTAAAATTTGTAACCCTTTTTCAATTAAACTGAGGCCTTCTGTCGAATTACCAACCGTCACTCGATCTTTTGATTGAACTGGGTCAAAAGACACGAGTTCTTCAATATCTCATCAGTGGCGTAGCGTGGTGGGTGGAGAGGGGGCCATGGCCGCGGGCGGCATACCAAAAAGGGCAGTGGTAAGCACCAAGATATTTAAATTCAAAAAATATTTCGAACTCTAAATTCCTCAAAACGAATCAGGTGGAAGCATATATTTGGCGACGGAAGTAAAGATGTTCAGTTATCGAACGAAAATGACTCGAAGGGAACTACACTGGTGTGCAAAAATTAAGGACGAAGTCGAAAAATTAGCATATCAGCTGAACGAAGAGGCAGAGCGGACAGAAAGACCAATCAGGAGATTAAGTAAGGTGATGTACGGTAGCACATGCGCAGATATGCAGGTAGACGTAATGGGGAGTGTCTGAGTAGTATAAAGCATGTTGTCGGTGTAAGATCAGTATTTCTGGCAAAGATTGCACGCCGTATAGCAGTTAAAAATCACACCGAGTTGCTGCCTCAGCGAGAAATGGCGAATAATCAATCTGTTAGACGACATCTGGATGCTTTTACCCGAGGTCGAATCATTGGGAAGTTGGAAGAAGGCCGCAGTGTGACAAGTGTGGCTGCAGAGTTCGGAACTGCTCACAGCATCGTTTCACGACTTTGGAGACAATTTCAAACTACAGGAACAACTATCCGGGGGTTCAGTAGTGGTCGTCCACGAGGAACCACACCCGCAGATGACCGGTACATTGTCTTACAGGCCAGAAGAAACAGGCGGAAGACAGCGGGAGAAATCGCTAGACACACGAAACAGGTGACTGGACGACCGATATCGCGTTTTACCGTGGAAAGAAGACTGCACGGTGGTGGTCTGTTTGCACGACGCCCTGTACGGTGTGTACCTTCAATGCCTGCCCATCGGAGAAGGCGTTTTTTGTGGTGCCGGGAACACTGGAATTGGAGAAACAATGAATGGGGACGAGTACTCTTTACAGATGAGAGCAGATTCAGTTTGAGTAGCAATTCTCATCGCATACTCATCTGGAGAGAGCGGGGAAGCCGCAATCATCCCTCGAACATCATTGAAAGGGACAGGTATGGAGGTCGCGGTGTTCTCGTTTGGGGAGGCATCATGCTTGGTAGTCGTACAGACCTTCACATCTTCGACGCAGGTTCAGTCAACGGGACCCGTTATTATAACGAGATTCTTCTTCCATATGTGCGTCTCTTTAGAGGCGCTATGGGTCTGCAGTTCCTTTTCATGGACGACAATGCACCATGTCATCGCACAGTAGCTGCCGAACAGTTCTCAGAGAGTGAGGATATTGAACGTATGGATTGGCCTGCACGATCTCCGGATCTCAATCCCATCGAGCATGTATGTGATTTTCTAGGCAGAAGCTTGTACCTTACCACCAGTAACGATTCGGGAGCTTCGATTGGCGCTGCAAGACGAATGGGCAGCAATGCCTCAACAACTCATTGACACCCTCATTCTCAGCATGGGCAGACGCTGTGAAACCTGCCTAGCAGTCAGGGGAGATCATATCCCCTACTAAAGACCGGATGTTTCTTGCTGGACACCCATCACAGGGATGTTTCGGCCTTCAGTCGCATTGCGCTCCATGCTACTTTTTCAATCAAGCTTCTTTTTATCCCTCTGATTTCTCTTTTAGTAAGTGTTGCTTACATTTCACATGTCCTTCCGTATTGGGGATCTTACGATATTAAATGTGTTGATTTGGAAAGCTTTTGTACAGTTATATTGAAAAAACCGTCTCGTCCTTAATTTTTGCACACCAGTGTATGTTTTCTTCAATAGACAGAGTAACTGCTGAAATTCGAGAAATATTCCAACAGTGGCAGAATCTAGCGCAAAAATATGCTTTTTTAGAGACTAAAGTGATATTGAGCATGGACGAACTTAACTTAGATCGAGCTTTTTTAAGTCCTTAATAATGAAGAATTCCAACTTGAGCACGTATGTCTACAAGCTTTTGTAGCTGCAACAGACCCAGACTGTAAAAAAGAACTCATTAGGTCCGTCTCTTTAGGTTTATTAAAATATATTATTGAGTCCAAACTTGAAGATGGCTAATAAAACATTGTCATAACATTAAGAATTTTTTTAACATCTTCCATCAGTAATGCCAGTTGCGAGAGAAGCTTCTCTAAGCTAAAATTAATCAAAAATTATCTCAGATCAACTATGTCCACGTTAAGGCTAACAAATTTAGCTGTTCTGGCAATTGAGCATGACGTACATATTGATATTGACAGTTGTATAAAAGATTTTGCTAAGAAAAAAAAAAAAAACGCGTGAAAAGTGCATTTTTAATCAAGAAAAAAATTTAAAGCTGCTATTTTTACTTTTACTAATTTTCTTGTCAGATGATTAAAATAGAGAGGCGACAAATTTCCAGTCGGCCCCAGCTGGTGGAAGCCCACACTACGCCACTGTGTCTCATGTATTTCTATGAGCTCGTTAATTGTCAGCTCCTGATTGTGGGAATCCATCAATTCTTGAACGTCATCACTGTTCACTTCTAAATTTATTTTTTCTGGAAAGATCAACAACTTCTTCAATCAAATTACCAAACTCACCACACTTTGGCTCTGATTCCGCCTGAGTTTTTGTGATGGAAGAAAAAAAAAAAGACAAATCGAGACTTGAAAATCGAGTAACTCTGAATTCGTGAAAGTCGAGGTTATACTATATATCAGTGGCAACACGGGGGGTCGGGGTTCGGACTCCCCCCCCAAACCCCTTGCTTTTTTTTTCGATTGACTATAATTCTAAGTACAGTACAGTCCCGATAATCCGAACAATATCGGACCGACCCCTGTTCGGATTACGTGATTGTTCGGATTACTCCGAGTAACAGCGAAATCACTATTTGAACTGGGAGTACGGGTTATGTTGTACAATTTTTTCATACTAAACATTAGTGGTTCTGTTCTGTAGTTTATTCCATTTTAAAATTTGTACCATAACTTGATGTACAGTGCGTGAATATTAAATAATGAACTGTTTTGAATTAAGGTTTATACTGTTTTATATTGAAATATTCACCGATTTTCGTCCTTAAAATTATAAAAAACTTTCCGCGGAGCCGTTCGGATTAACCGGATGTTCGGATTAGCCGTGTTCGGATTAGCGGGACTGTACTGTATATAGTACGTAAAATTTAATTAAGTATTTGTTGTTAATGAGATAATTTTATTTATTAATGCTAATTATTTATTCAATAATTAGTTTTTCCCCCCGAAAATCGATAAAATTTAAAGGAGCGTGATAAAAGAACGGTGGACTTTCGACACTGCCCCCTCGAAAATTCCTGCGTGCGCTACTGCTGTACATACATTATATTTCTTTTTGGTTTTTAATCTAATACATTTATTTGTAAGATTTGAAAATAGTAGGGAAATTTCAAATATTGAATGTACAAATAACTTAAATAATAAAATATATATCTAATCTACCATTAATTGAAAAAAGAAAATACTAAAAATAAATGCTCTGTACATCAGTTCAGTATAAAAATAATATGCTGTGAATTTTTTGGAAAAAAAAGCCAAAACACCCCATTACTTATGAAACTGTTCTAACAGTTACACACTCAAAAGGAGAGGGGAGCTCAAAAGGGTGTCCGTCCCCCCACAACGCCATTAATTTTTTTCAATTGATTAAAATCTTATGTCTGTAATATATTTAATTATTTCTTGTAATTTAATTAGATATGAATAATTTATTTTATTAATTAGTGCTAATTATTTATTTATTAACTCATTTTTTCAATTCCTACCATTAGCTCACACTCTCTATATATTTACTTGTTTATCTTGGTGGAATTTTCAATCGTTAATAAAATACATTTTAAAGCGCTCGATTGAGCTGAAATTTTATATACATGATTATTTTGGATGTTAATACAGAAATATAATTATAATTAATAAAAATTAATTGATTAAAACTAATTATTCAAATAATTACAAATATAGCCACGTCGGCATCATTTTTGGCGACTTCGCGACCATTTTGGTGACTTGTTTCAAAACTTGAAAAGGTTTTTTTCCCTCACATTTTAAAGCGCTGATTTGAGCTGAAATTTTCTATACACTATTGTTTTGAGTAAAAATATGATAATTCAATTATAATGAATAAAAATTAATTACCACATAATGTTGTGATTCTGTCCTATGTATATGCATATTTATATTAACTGTAACTATTTAATAAAAAGTAGCTAAAATAAAATTTTTCTTTTTTATAGAGTTCTGTATTTTTTAAGATTAGTAGTCGCATACTTGTCATCATTAAACATTCTTTAAACAAGAAGTACAAATATTTTACAATCAAAAAGATAGTTAATTTTTGTGAATAGATGAATTTCTAAAATACGAATTTTCACTATGGAATATGCAGAAGTGTAACGGAGAATATTAGAGCCCTCTTTGCAATGTCAGCTTTGTGGCCCTAAGTGGGATCTTATAAAAGGATTACAGTTTAGCGTCAGTCAGGCTTTGGGCCCTCTAGAATCCTGGGTCCCTTGCGATGAAGAGGTTTCGGGGGTGAACGTTGCGCCCCTAGATACATGGTGCACATAAAATCTCTCAAGACGGGGGGAGGATCCAGGGTCGAAGGTGGCGTGGTAGTTGCGGACACATTACATTTCATGGTTTTAGCGGACACTCCGAAACGCATCGTGGTTTGAGCAGACACATCCCCCCCCCATATTAGTACAGATAAAGGGTGCAGATAAATAAGGAAATAAATACTTAAATATAATTTGAAACAGTATTTTTTAAGTGGCAAATCTCTTTCACGTGGGATAACACGGCTTTTTTTATTTTTTACCGAAGTTTTCTGTTTTTACACTCGATTATCGAATTACAAGGATAAATACATTTTTGCCTATCAAATTTAATTATTTATATTGAATTGTTCAGGTATTATAGAATATAATGTATTTTAAACATAGCAAAATGTAATAAAAATAAAAACTTCCAGAGAAATATTTAAAAATAATAGTAAGTAACAGTATAATTAAGAGTATAGACAAATTTCAGGGATTTGTATTTTAGAGTCAAATAAATATTAGAACTGGTGCACAATTACCATAAAATTAATTAGTTTCATTAATGTAAGTAAAGATAAATACTAGTAAAGTATATAAAACAGTATATACAAAAAAACAGATACACGTAAATAAAGTTAAAAAATAAATACTAACTAACCGATGCACGTTAAACTACAAAGCCATGAATGTCAGGTGTTTACCATTGACCATTTGGTCCGTCTCAAAAGCCCCTGAACAGTACAAAACTTACAAGATTTTAGACATTTTTCTAAATTGCTCGATGTTTCGAATTCTTTTACGATGTTTTCAGTTCTTTCATCCAGTTTTACACATACTTTCATCCTTTTTATTCTAGGGGTCACCTAATACTCTTGATTTTAAATTAAGAGACACTTTTGTGTTTCTTCTTTTAGTATTTTATCTAGTAAGTGGACATTAGACTGGTTTCTACCAGTGATTCCATTTTAGAATTCCACCCTTCAACAGAAATTGTTCTATGACACTGTCCATATACATTCCATACTTTAATAGGCATATTAGTATTGCTCATCCACTGCTCGAATGGCATTAAAATGCTTATAACTGTGCGAGAAATATTGTGTAGTTTACATGAATTTGCAACATTAAACTTTAGGGCTGCGGTAGCCCAATGTTCAGGGTATCGGATCATGGTAGGCATGTCATGAGTTCGAGCCCGGTACCACAAAAGACCCGTCATGTAGGGAAGCGATGCATGTTAAATCTGTCGAGAGCTCAAGCGTCCTCCCGATGGTGTGGTAGTTAGGAGAGGGGGTGCCAGCTCAGGTGTCGTCCACGTCCCTTGACCATGGTTCAAAATTATGTGGTCCGTCGCCAGAAGCCCTCGTGTAGTTGAACAGTACGACGTTATTATTCACTCACTCACGCAACATAGAATTTAGCAGCAGTTCTTGCTTAAATTTAGATTTTTTACATCGAATCTGTTGATATATCAATAAGTTGTTCCTTCTCCTTTATTGTAGGTTTTTCCCCACAAAATGTAAAAATGTGCATTTAGTTTTGCAAGACATTGTACTAACGATTAAAAAACCCAGATTGTAAACAATAAAATATTAACAATGCAGTAGGTAGTATATATACATATAAAGAGATTCTTTAGCTTTTTATATTCTTTTATTAAGTTATAATACATGTTTAAAAAGTATTGTAAAATAAAATTAATTCTTGTGGGTATAGAAACTTCATACAGGAAGTAAATCCATTTTGCATATACATTTATATGTTTCTTTTAGATTTTTTTATTGTGACTCGTAGAGCTCTTGGGTATGCCTCATGGAACCCCAGGTTTCAATGGAATATAGTTTGAAGATAACTGGTTTAGACTTTCAAAATGACCAATATAACGCGATTTTAGTATTTGGAGAAGAATCTCTGTACCTTTTGGAAAATAGAATGAAGTTTTCTTAGATGGGACATTTAAAAGTTGTCCGAAACAATTTTCTCAAATATATACAATATACGTCAACCTAAGGAGCAAAGCAACTGAGACCAACGTTTATCCAGCGCTTTTTGTAATTCTGTATGATAAGAGATAAAACAACTTACATTTCAAAGTTTCAGGAAGTGAAACGTTGGTGCCCTAAGTGGAAGCCGGACATTATAAAATAGGATTTTGAAGCTGCATAGCCATCAAAAGTTGTATGTCAGAATTTCCCAGTTCAACTATTTCCGGTTTGTGGCGTAAAATACAAAAAATGGGTCTAGTAAAGGAATATAAAGAGAGAGAATGAAGATATCAGAAATGTCTGTAGAATGATTTTTGCATTAGCTTACTTGCCTGTGGAACACATATATGATGTTTGGAGCATTGTATGGGAAAACGCTCTTAGCATTGACAAACTTACCCCATTCATTATTTTGCCGAGTAGTGGATGGACAATACCAATATGCCCTTTAGAAAATGGAATGTATGTGGACAGCGTCATAGGATAAATTCCGTTGAAGGGTGGAATTCCAAATTAAATGCAATCGCTGGCAGAAACCAGCCTAATGTCCACTTACTAGATAAAATACTAAGAGAAGAAACACAAAAAGTGTCTCTTAATTTAAAATCAAGAGAATTAGGTGACCCCTGGAATAAAAAGGAAGAAAGCATGTGTAAAACTGGATGAAAGAACTAAAAACATCATAAAAGAATTCGAAACACCAAACTGTTTAGAAAAATGTCTAAAATCTTTAAGTTTTGTACCAGGTGAGACTAAATCCAATGGAAAAAGACATTCATGGCTTTGTAGTAAAGGTTAGTTAGTATTTATTTTTCTTTTATTTACGTGTATCTGTTTTATATACTTTACTTCTAGTATTTATCTTTACTTACATTAATGAAACTAATTAATTTTATGGTAATTGTGCACCAGTTCTAATATTTATTTGACTCTAAAATACAAATCCCTGAAATTTGTCTATACCCTTACTTATACTGTTACTTACTATTAATTTTTAAATATTTCTCTGAAAGTTTTTATTTTTATTACATTTTGCTATGTTTAAAATACATTCACTCTATAATACCTTAACAATTCAATATAAATAATTAAATTTGATAGGCAAAAATGTATTTATCCTTGTTATTCGATAATCGAGTGTAAAAACAGAAAACTGCGGTAAAAACACACACACACACCAATCGTGTTACGTCCGTGAGAGATTTGCCACTTAAAATACTGTTTCAAATTATATTTGTGTTTTTTAAAAGTATTTATTTCCTTATTTATCTGCACCCTTTATCTGTTCTAAGAAGGGGTGGGGTGGAATGTGTCCGCTCAAACCACGATGCGTTTCGGAGTGTCCGTTCAAACTACGAAATATGTGTCCTCAAATACCACGCAATCAGGGTCGAAAGTCCACCGAATTCTCGTATTATACCAGGGCTGTTTTTGACTTCCCCGGCGCCCTAAGCACTTTAAATTATTATGCCCATCTCCCACTGTTTCCAGAGCAACCCCTCCCTTCCTTCAGTTTTTCCTCTGTCAATTTTGGTTCGGGAGAGATTTTTTTTAAACTCAAATTTTTCTTTGCCCTTCAATTTTTTGCGCCCTAGACACGTGCCTAAGCGGAAAAGTGGCATTTTATTATACCCTATCATATTGTTGATTTCGGAAACAAAATACAGTAAAAAAATAAATTATTGAATTAATAATTAGCATAAATTAACAAAATAATTTGTTAAAAACAATTAGTTGAATTTTACAAACAATGTACGTAGGATTATCATCAATCGAAAAAAAATAATTAAAGGTCTCGGAAACTGGGGAAACTGTGGCTCCCGAGACCTCTAATTATTTATTTATTATTTTTTTTTGTGTGTGCGTCACTGAGGTGTAGTAATAAGTTTTTTCCCCTTACTATGAGATTGAAATGTAATAGATATTACACAATGTGAAGTATCGTTATTTAATTTAATGGAATCACAATTTTTTCTTGATTTCTCCAAATAGTTATATTTTTTAAAAAATGCTAAAAATAAAACAATTTACTGTATGTAGATATAAAGCTAAATAATATCTATATATTCTTCCTTCTTTAAATAGCAGGGAACTGGACTTATATCTGATATTCTTCAGAAAAAGAACGTTTCATGTAATGAAACATTTTCTCATCACTTTCTGTATTGTTTATTTTACAACATTTTAAATTTGCTTTCATTTCAAATATTAAGAACAAATAAATGAAAAATATACTGTCTTATGTTTTTAATTTAAAAAAAAATCAATGTATTTAATTTCTTTATCGGATTTTCTGAAAATTGAGTTTTTTGCTTCCATTTCGAGTAAATGCTTATTACATAACACTCATGTGACTGAACCTCTACTCTTTCAAGGTCCAGATCGTTCGAGAGATTTCTCTTGCGTCATTCAGTATCTTGGCACGCGACGACAAACAATAATGACTTTGCACTCGCTCCCACACATTCCATTGACGTCACAAGTCCTTCTCTCATTGGCTATTTGTCTTGAGCGTTTCGTGTGCAAAAGAATTCCCATTGGGCGAAATCGGAATTCGTGTGCAAAGTTTTGCACCCGGTACTCGTGAGAGGTGTGTGCAATATTGCACGCACCACCCCGGAATTTGTGAAATGCGTTCAAAAAGGGGGTATAAAAAGATAGGGGTGTGCACTTGCTTGTTATTCGATTTCGATTGAAAAATATTTTTCCTGAGATTGTGTTGCTCAAACACGTGCGCCGTTTCTACAGTTTTTGTTGTTATCCACGTCATTGTCTTAGAGGTAAGTTGTTTATTCGTATTTTTACCTTTTAAAATGTAGAAAGCTATTTTGTGATACGTGAAGTAAAAATTATACTGTAAGTAAGAATGTAACTTAATATTGCTGCTCAAGTATGGTGTCTTTTTCAATGGAAAAGAAATAATATATTTAAATTTTAATGAAATATTAGCACTCTCCTTTTATCCCGTAATAGTGAAATAATTTCAAAACGAATTGGTAATAAAATTAGCTTACTTTTTCTTCGCAAATATGTTATTTATAAATAATGAAATTAATATTTTCTATTGCTAGCTGTACTTATTATTCATTTTAATTTGAAACCCGACAGGCGTATAATTTAGCCCTTTGCCATGCTGAATTTCATGGGCCTCGATATGGCCTTTGCCAATCAGGTGGTATTAGTAAGGTGACCAGATTTTTTACAATGAAAAGGAGGACACTCACGAAAAATTTACAAAGTAAATATATGTAACATTTTATTAATTGAAATAAAAATACGCTAATTACGCTTGCATTCGTTTTAATTATATATTTAAACGAATATTTTCTCATAGAAGTTTTTTTCCTCATTATATCATTTTCTCAATATGAAGGAAATTTCGGAGCAAAAAAAAAAATCCTTTATATTGAGCATTACAGTATAAGTGCTACAGCTAAAGTATCAACATTCAATCTTGATTTCTCACTTGTCTAAAAATCATTACCAATTGGAAAAAACTCTTTCAGTTTCTGCATTAGTTCCAGGTCAGCACAACGTAAATTCAACATGAATAAACAAATTATCCCATGGAAAGTGTTCATTTTTAAATGGTTAAGTATTATCCATCTTTTATCAATTTCAGCATGCTGATTTACCAATTGTTCCAATTTATTAGAATTTAAATATACATTCAGTCTTCTAATTTATTCAAGCAGACAATTGTCATCGATTTTAATATCGGGCATTTCTTTCGATAAAAACTCAACACAATTTTCTGTATTTGCCTAATTTAAATGCGATGAAGTCAAAAATCACCATTGAAAACTGTTTTTTCCTGCGACATATGTTTCAGACCATTCTTTGACATATTGGAAACATGTTTGTGGTTCATCTCTTACTAGAGATTAAAATATTGAAAAGGACACTTTTCGAGGAAGGACAGAACCTATAAAAGGAGGACGGTTGGTCACCTTAGTATTAGTAACAACAACAACAACAATTTGAAGCTTCTATTTGTGTTTAGTGTTAAATATTTTAAAGTTATTGGTAAAAAATATTTAGAGATTTATTCTTGTATGTAATCTATGCATATGGCCGTGGAAGTCGATTGGTTGTGAACTCGTGGTCGGCGTGTCATCAATCGCATTCCACTGTCGATCTGCCGTGTAGAGGGGCTGATGCACGTTAAATCGGCCGATGCTCAAAGTTCTCGCGTTGGCGTGGTGTGGAAGTTTAGAGAGTAGGGTGTAGTCTTCGTCACTTAACCACGGCTCAAAATTTCGAGTGCGTCACCAATAGCCCTCTGTGTTCTCTGACTAATGCTTTTCATTTGGTCTCCCCATCTCAAAATGCTAAGAAACCTGGTTCCAATCTATAATTAGAAATCATTACATTCACTCTAACCTTAAATCATGTATCAGAATTGCTTCTACAATCTGGGATTAAATTCCTTAGATGGGATTGGATTGCCACTCTTATGTGGTCACAAGTTTGTCTTTTTCCCCCCAGTGTTTCTTTTTTTCCCCTTGGTGCATTTGTATTATATATTGTTACTTTTGATGTATTTGCAAGAATACTCGAAAAATGTATATTTTTTTACTTTTCTTACCCTTTGTTTTGTATTATTAATTTCAGCTTTGTATGTTTATACTTTGCAATTTACACATGTATTTCGTTAATTTACCATTAAATTGTAAAAGATAAATTTAATGTGTGCTACTGTAAACTAAGATATTGTCTAAGAAAGACTGAACGCGGTGTGGTTGTTTCCCGGGGGTTCGTTTTGAAGCTCTAAGCTCCTTTCGGATAAGCTGTTTCCTTGGGTATTCTGCCAATAGCCCTCATGTTGTTGCTTTAGACAGAGATGTTAATACAAAATCAAATCAATATATATATATCCCGAGATCTTTGCTTGGGGGTCTTACAGACTATAGTTAAAGAAAGCCTCGTCCATATGTATGTTGCAATCACAAACAATAAAGTTGTTCAAAATTTTTTTTTTCCATAATTGCAAACAAGAAATTTTTTTATTTGGTTTGTGTATTATGTAAACTATAATAATAAAGATTTGTACTTAATAAAAATGCTGACAAAATTTAGAAAACACATGTCTTCTTGGCATTGATATAAGTAAAATGGTTTTTGATTTATGTAGTAAAGTAGTATCATGTAGTAAGCATGACTGAATGATCCATTCTGTGTTTAGAAGTAACACCAAAAAAATAAAGAATTTTTTTTAAATACAATTAATAACAAAAAAAAGTTGTGAAAAATGTTAATGTTGAATCTTTAATATATTCAAGTAAAAATGTTTTGATTGCAGTTCTTATTTTTAAACTAATATTTCAAACATAGAGAAGTGTACAAATTTTTTACAATTGAAATAAATTCATTTAAACTGGAGAGGGGGGATTCTCCCATTCAATAAGTATCCACATACTTATAAACATATATTCACTTATACAAATATAATAAAATACTTGTATGTAATGTGTTATTGCTAATTGATGTCTTAAAGATGCTGGGGAGCATAATATATTTGGAAATACACTAGTATAAATTAAAAACTTGATGAAAAAATATTTTTCTCTATCTAAACGTAGATGATCTAAATTATGAATCACAACAGGAGCCGTTTCCGTCCTACGCACCAAAAATTATTCATTTGTGTCATTAATAAAATTTCTAAAACTATTTCTTTTTTCGCAGATAAAATGGAATCAAAGAAGCCCCTATCATGCCCTTGCTCAACTGGCTGCAACTGCTGTGCCCGACAAACAGAATGCACCTCCGGTGAAACTATTTGCCCATGTTGCAGAAGCAAATCATGCAAACCAGAATGTTCATGTGTAAGCAAGTCCGATGGCACTGATCAGTGTAAGACATCCAAATGCATTTGTAGACAAGAGCGTAAATGCTACCAGAGGGACACTTGTAAGACATCCAAATGCGTATGTGTGGGAAAATGCCAGTGTTGCGACAGTAAAGCATGTAATAAATCTTCGAAATGCGTCTGTGGAGAAAACTGCCAATGCTGCAAGAGGGAAGATTGCAAGTCATCCAAATGCGTCTGTGGAGACAATTGCCAATGCTGCGATAGCGAAGCATGTAAATCATCGAAATGTCTGTGTGGAGACAATTGCCAATGCTGTGATAGTGAAGCCTGCAAATCGACGCAATGCGTCTGTGGAGAAAAATGCCAGTGCTGCGATAGCTTAGCCTGCAAATCATCGAAGTGTGTCTGCGGAGAAAATCCCAGTGCTGCGATAGCGAAGCCTGCAAGTCAACCAAATGCGTCTGTGGAGACAATTGCCAATGCTGCGATAGCGAAGCCTGCAAGTCAACCAAATCCGTCTGTGGAGACAATTGCCAATGCTGCGATAGCGAAGCCTGCAAGTCAACCAAATCCGTCTGTGGAGACAATTGCCAATGCTGTATAAATTAAAAACGATAGCGAAGCCTGCAAGTCAACCAAATCCGTCTGTGGAGACAATTGCCAATGCTGCGATAGCGAAGCCTGCAAGTCATCCAAATGCGTCTGTGGAGACAATTGCCAATGCTGCGATAGCGAAGCCTGCAAATTATCGAAATGCGTCTGTGGAGAAAATGCCAGTGCTGTGATAGCAAGGTCTGCAAATCATCGAAATGCGTCTGTGGAGATAATTGCCAGTGCTGCGATAGCGAAGCAAATGCAAGTCAGCCAAATGCGTCTGTGGAGACAATTGCCAGTGCTGCGATAGCAAGGACTGCAAATCATCGAAATGCGTCTGTGGAGATAATTGCCAGTGCTGCGATAGCAAGACCTGCAAATCATCGAAATGCGTCTGTGGAGACAATTGCCAGTGCTGCGATAGCAAGGCCTGCAAATCATCGAAATGCGTCTGTGGAGACAATTGCCAATGCTGCGATAGCGAACCCTGCAAGTCAGCCAAATGCGTCTGTGGAGACAACTGCCAGTGCTGCGATAGCGAAGCCTGCAAGTCAGCCAAATGCGTCTGCGGAGACAATTGCCAGTGCTGCGATAGCAAGGCCTGCAAATCATCCAAATGCGTCTGTGGAGAAAAATGCCAGTGCTGCGATAGCAAGGCCTGCAAATCATCCAAATGCGTCTGTGGAGAAAAATGCCAGTGCTGCGATAGCGAAGCCTGCAAGTCAGCCAAATGCGTCTGTGGAGAAATTGCCAGTGCTGCGATAGCGAAGCCTGCAAATCATCGAAATGTGTCTGTGGAGAAAATTGCCAGTGCTGCGATAGCGAAGCCTGCAAATCTTTGAAATGCGTCTGTGGAGAAAAATGCCAGTGCTGCGATAGCGAAGCCTGCAAGTCAGCCAAATGCGTCTGTGGAGAAAATGCCATTGCTGCGATAGCGAAGCCTGCAAATCAGCAAAATGCGTCTGTGGAGACAATTGCCAATGCTGCGATAGCGAAACCTGTGCAAGTCAGCCAAATGCGTCTGTGGAGACAATTGCCAATGCTGCGATAGCGAAACCTGCAAGTCTGCCAAATGCGTCTGTGGAGACAACTGCCAGTGCTGCGATAGCGAAGCCTGCAAGTCAGCCAAATGCGTCTGCGGTGACAATTGCCAGTGCTGCGATAGCAAAGGCCTGCAAATCATCCAAATGCGTCTGTGGAGAAAATGCCAGTGCTGCGATAGCAAGGCCTGCAAATCATCCAAATGCGTCTGTGGAGAAAATGCCAGTGCTGCGATAGCGAAGCCTGCAAGTCAGCCAAATGCGTCTGTGGAGAAAATGCCAGTGCTGCGATAGCGAAGCCTGCAAATCATCGAAATGTGTCTGTGGAGAAAATTGCCAGTGCTGCGATAGCGAAGCCTGCAAATCTTTGAAATGCGTCTGTGGAGAAAATGCCAGTGCTGCGATAGCGAAGCCTGCAAATCTTTGAAATGCGTCTGTGGAGAAAATTGCCAGTGCTGCGATAGCGAAGCCTGCAAGTCAGCCAAATGCGTCTGTGGAGAAAATGCCAGTGCTGCGATAGCGAAGCCTGCAAGTCAGCCAAATGCGTCTGTGGAGAAAAATGCCAGTGCTGCGATAGCGAAGCCTGCAAATCACCCAAATGCGTCTGTGGAGACAAAATGCCAGTGCTGCGATAGCGAAGCCTGCAAGTCAGCCAAATGCGTCTGTGGAGACAATTGCCAATGCTGCGATAGCGAAACCTGCAAGTCAGCCAAATGCGTCTGTGGAGACAATTGCCAATGCTGCGATAGCGAAACCTGCAAGTCAGCCAAATGCGTCTGTGGAGACAATTGCCAATGCTGCGATAGCGAAACCTGCAAGTCAGCCAAATGCGTCTGTGGAGAAAATTGCCAGTGCTGCGATAGCGAAGCCTGCAAATCTTTGAAATGCGTCTGTGGAGAAAAATGCCAGTGCTGCGATAGCGAAGCCTGCAAGTCAGCCAAATGCGTCTGTGGAGAAAATTGCCAATGCTGCGATAGCGAAGCCTGCAAATCATCGAAATGCGTCTGTGGAGACAATTGCCAGTGCTGCGATAGCAAGATCTGCAAATCATCGAAATGCGTCTGTGGAGACAATTGCCAGTGCTGCGATAGCAAGGCCTGCAAATCATCGAAATGCGTCTGTGGAGACAATTGCCAATGCTGCGATAGCGAAACCTGCAAGTCAGCCAAATGCGTCTGTGGAGACAACTGCCAGTGCTGCGATAGCGAAGCCTGCAAGTCAGCCAAATGCGTCTGTGGAGAAAATTGCCAGTGCTGCGATAGCAAGGCCTGCAAATCATCCAAATGCGTCTGTGGAGAAAAATGCCAGTGCTGCGATAGCAAGGGCTGCAAATCATCGAAATGCGTCTGTGGAGACAATTGCCAATGCTGCGATAGCGAAACCTGCAAGTCAGCCAAATGCGTCTGTGGAGAAAATTGCCAGTGCTGCGATAGCGAAGCCTGCAAGATCAGTCAAATGCGTTTGTGGAGAAATTGCCAGTGCTGCGATAGCGAAGCCTGCAAATCTTTGAAATGCGTCTGTGGAGAGAAAATGCCAGTGCTGTGATAGCAAGGCCTGCAAATCATCCAAATGCGTCTGTGGAGAAAAATGCCAGTGCTGCGATAGCAAGGCCTGCAAGACAGCCAAATGCGTCTGTGGAGAAAATTGCCAATGCTGCGATAGCGAAGCCTGCAAATCATCGAAATGCGTCTGTGGAGAAAAATGCCAATGCTGCGATAGCGAAGCCTGCAAATCATCGAAATGCGTCTGTGGAGAAAAATGCCAGTGCTGCGATAGCTTAGCCTGTAAGTCATCGAAATGTGTTTGTGGAGAAAAATGCCAGTGCTGCGATAGCTTAGCCTGCAAATAAGAAAATTGTAGTTTTGGGAACAAACACTAAGGTTAGCAAAGCCTTAAATCATTGCAATGTGTTTGTATAAAGAAAACTTTAAGTTTTCTGTGTTTGTAACTTACATAACCTTTTCAAAATTTTAATGTAAGAACCATTGCCAACTTTCCTTATAATCTTGCATGCAATTTTCTTCATGAAATCCAGCTGTATTATTGATTTATGGGAGAAATGTACTTTATGTTGTATTTCAATGTTTTTTTATATTTGTATTCTAAAATTATACGTAATCGATGAATATAGGCTTGTATTTGAGAAATTCTTTTTAATGTTTTTGAAAATTCTTTGGCTGTTTTTAAAAGAAATAAACTATTTCTTACTACACAAAATATGCGTTTTTAATAAATGGCATACTTTGACATTTTAATTAGTGTATCTTAATTTTTTTATGTGATATAAATCAGCTTAATGATCTCGAACTTGGCAGCATTATTCCTAGGGCTAATAAAGAACTACTGTGTAGAGGGCCAGATGCATGCTAAATTAAGCGAGGCTCAAAATGCTGTGGTGGGGAAGTTTGGAAAGTGGGGAGTAAATTTTTATACCATATAAAAATTCTGTAATTAATATATGTTAAGAAAAAAACCATTCTTATTTGAAAACCAATAATGATTGGAAAATTTCAATACAATATAAATATTAATAAATTAACCATTGAAACTTTGATGTATTCACTCAAAAGTATGACACAGGTAAAATAAATAAAAAGGTGTCCTACAACTCTGTTTTTCAACTTTTTGTAATATTGGAAACAGAAAAATTTGGAATCAGTTAAATGATGGAATATTTAAAGTATTGCAAGAGAATTTCACTGAAAATCATAAATAGTCTTGGAGAAAATATAATCATATTTATACTTGGAGTCAGCGACATATATTTGAAATTTTTTGATAACCATGAGTTTCAAAATTATAAAACTAAAGGAATTTTCTAAATGTTAAATCTGCAATAAATTATTAAAAAAGGAGGAATCATCATGAAAGCTTTGAATAGTTTGAAAAAGAAACATTTGCCTGCACAGTAACATGAATAATGAGTTACTTTTTCAAAAAAAAAAAAAAAAAATTAAAAGTTGCATAATTTCGGAGTGGTTTGGTACAGAGTAGTACTAGTCAAAATAACAAATCCATACCTTTCAGTATAACGCAAGTTAAAAAAAAAAACCAGCAAAATTATTAAAGACATTTTATTAAAACATTTCTGAAACACTTTGATTACAGGATTAGATAACATTTCTTAAAAATAAGTAAATCAAGGTAATTTCCTTACTTTATTACCATTGAAAGCTATACTAAGACTAGAATAAAAATGTATTCTAATTTACAATTTAAAGCGTAAAGGCATACCTACACTTACATGAATAATAGATGTAGATTTATTTTTAGTGTTTGATTCAGCCAGTCTTTTGAGTAAGGAAATATATTACCTTGAGTTACCAATTTCATAGAATTTGATTGTTTGGGCTTGTTATTCAGAAAACAAGAAAATGCTTCATAACAAAATTAGTAAGAACAAAGTGAACTTTTGAGTATTTTCAAGCAACACAAGCAAATTCTAATTTTGAACATATTAAAATAAAAAAGTTCAATAGTCATTCTTAAAAGAGAACTTTATCTTCACTCATTCAATTTTCTTTAAAAAAAAAAAAAAATCCAAAAGGCAAAATAAGTTAATTGAAACTTGCATGCTAACAAAACAAGATAGAAAATCTCTAAAGAGCAAACGAAGTTAAAATAACCATACAGATGTACATTTATGTATATGATACAGTATTCATTCATATTTAATGTTTATGAAATTTAGCTAAAATTATTTTGTTGCTCAATGCAAAGAACAGTTTCAACCATCAAGGGGCTATATTTTGAAAGGAAATAGTCCAGTCGAATAAAACATTAAAAATAAATTTTGCATTCATATAGTATGCTTTTAAAATAAAGTTCATTACTGGTGAAAATAGGCATAGATTGCAAAAAAAAGTCAAATTGCTAAGTAACTAGTCGATTCATTTATAGGAAGCTAAAACAATATAGTCCTTCCTCTTGGTGGCTTTCACAAAAATTGATGAAATATAATATATGTAAATATATTTTAAAACTAGAAAATTAAGAACTACTCAAAAATACAGCATATATTACTGCAAAATTTTGTAGTGTTTTTTCTTATTAGAATAACATTACAAAATTTAGCAGTATTTTAATTGGAAATAAACACAACAAATTTATTAAAGAATTAAATTGTGCATACATATAAAAAAAACGTGTTCTTTTGTTGACATAAAAGATTTGTAATTTTTCTTTTTATTTGAACTAAAAAGTATATAAACTATTGTTTTTAAATCAAGAAACTTTTTAAAAACTGTAAACACAGGTTTCAGCATTTGTAATGCACTCAAGATATTTCATCAAAATATGATTCATTTTGTTCAAAAGAATTTTAAAATGAATATAATTCACATAAAAATATAAATATGAAACCGCTAATTTTATAAACCACAAAACTAGATGCTGAGAACCCTAAAAGCAAGAATGTAATAAAAATTTCACATCATATGTCATAAACATTTGTAACATATTATTATTAACATAATATTATTTTTATTCATAGAATATAATCATGGTGATTTAAAAGTTCAATGTCTTTATTCTTGAAATTGGTTGGTTTATTGTTTATTATAAAATAAATAGGATTTGAATAATTTTTGATTTAAAAAAAAACCCAAAATCTAAATTCAAAGTTTATTTCTTAGAAAATCCCTTAACATATAATGAATATAAGAGTGTCATTATAGATTTTGATATCTACAATGGAATCCCTTTCTCAACAGCAACAGAAATTTGTGTTCCCAGGGAAAAAGAAAACAAGTAATAAATTTTCTTTTATTAGTAAGGCAAAGGATTAAAATAACTAAACATACTATTAAACATAAATTGCATGACATTGTTAAAGCATATGGATTTTTGGAGAAAATTCTACAACGACTTATAAAAGAGTGAAATGAATAGTCACAATATACAATTAAAAATAAAATATATTGTGTTTTTGGAATTCTGTGATTTACAAATTATATCTCAATTTAATCCATTGATTTTTCAAGCTCGAGATAAAGGAACTACTTTTCTTATTTAATTTTTGACGTGTCTCTTCGTTTAAAATAAAACTAACCCCTTCAGGACCATGATCACATACATGAATTACTACAGGGAACACAGTATCATATGTAAAATTGCATTTTCCCCGTTCTGAGTCCCATGATCACACTGATGTGATCTCAATTTGGAACTTATGGAATTTAGAATGATTATAAACTATAAGTTTCACATTTTATTACACTAATGATTTCATATGAATTTTTAAATGGAGTTAAGCTTAACAGGAAAAATTGACTGGTGCTGAACAGGCTAATTACTGTTATATTAATAAAGATAATACAGAGTGATTCCAAATTTTAGGCACAGGAAGCAAAAGTTTAACCGAATATGATTAACACATTTCCACACTTTTTAGACATATTATACTTTTCTTTTTTTTTTTAAGATAAACATTACAAATAATTTGAATTCAGCAAATCAAACTACTTTAAATTGAAATACCATTTTCATAAAATTGTACACACTGAGCATCTCACAACTCTATTTCTGCGAGGATTTTCCCATACTACGGGACTAGGATCAGGAACAGAAGCAGTTTCAGATGCAGTATCATAAGGTAAAGGTACGACATCACTTTCTATCATTTCCTATGAAAAAAATATATTTTGTCATCATTTCCAGTCAACATAAATAAAATTATGCATATAATTATGAGTGAATGTATCCTAAAAACAATTGCTGATATAACATGGGTCCTAAAAATAAAAACCTTTCCTCTTTTATTAAACAAAATTTCTTTGATAATTACTTTTTGAATTTTAGTCTCTCAGAATACTAATTTACATCTCTTGGACATGAATGCTGATTAAGAATGCTGTTGTTGCTCATCTATGTCTAGCTAAACTAGACCAAGTCCATGATTTCACTTACTCTAAAAAAGTCCAACACCATTAGAGGATCTTCATAAAGATCTTGTTTTGTAAGCCCCAGATAGTCAAGAATGTGTTTGAGAGATGCCTGGCAGGCAGAACACCTAGCCGGAACTTTGTTTCCATTCTTAAAAATCAAAGTTCGGAGGTGGACACTCCAGAAATGATAGAATAGTTTGTTCCTGCCTGCTGCATTGAAGGGAAAGAGAACTACGAGGGCATTTAGCCTCATACTAGAGGAGCAGGAGGAATAGTTGATTGCTTGTTGTTGATTTAGGTGGAGTGCAGTCCTGAGTAGGTGAGAGGGGCTGAATTCCTAGTGGGTTGAACTGCACCATCTTTTGTTGTGGCATCAACAATCTCATTGCCCAGGATGTTAACATGCGAAGGAACCCATTGTAGATGGATCTCATGCGAATATGAAAAACTTTTAGTTTCTCCAAAATAGCCACTCCAGTGTTATCACTCACCTTATGCCAGCAGATAATATCCAGATGCTGTTCAAACCAGGAATTGAGAGTGCCTCTAGGCCTGTATCAATATCAATGACTTCACAATGAAACACAGAGCAACTATCAGAATTTCTCAGTTTAGTGTGCCTGGAATAGTTTTGGGACTTAATATAAATATCAATGCCAGAATGAGAGAGTTCATTCCAGTTGCCATCAATATAGATAAGAAATGAATCACGAGGAATGTTACTAATAGCTTCGAGGGCAAGTTGCCTAAGAAATTCAGAAGGATCTGAAGTCTTGTTGACATGGGCTGAGAGATTCAGGTGGGATTACACCCTTGGGAAGCCCTCGGATGGGTCAGTGTAAGAGCTCAAGTGATGTTGTTCAACAGAGAGGAAAATTATATTGTCCCTAATCACCTAACTATAGGGGTTATTCCTCTTCAGTCTTTGAATTTTACTCCAATTCTTTAAGAATTTTGATGTTCAATTACGAGGATTATAACTAAGGAGTTTGTGATAAAATTTCACAAGTAATGAATTTCTTCGAATGCTGAGCGGCTGCAAATCAGATTCAAAAAGGAACACTAGGACAACTGTTACGAAGGCCTGTTAATATACGTGTAACACTCAACTGAACTTGTTCAATTTTCTGAAGATTTGTCTTGGAGGCACAACAGTAAATTGGGTAACCATACTCCAAAATAGCTCTAATAAGCGCCAAGTATTTTGAATAGTAAAAGAGTCAGCACCCCAATCACGGCAGAAATGTATTTCAAAATATTCAATCATTTTTTGCTCTTGTGCACGAGATGATCAATGTGTCTTGAACTGGAAATTTCTGGCTCCAGTACAAGCCCCAGATACTTAAAATGCATGTCCACTGATAGAGACAAACCACCCAAGAAGATCTAAGGCGGGTATTCATACAGTTTTCTATGAGTGGTAAAGAAACTGGTTGGAGACTTCAGAGCCTTAAAACAGTTTGTGGCTTTTTGCAAAGTTCCATGCATCAACAAGAGTGTGGTTAACACTATTCTAAAGAATACAAATAGCAGCACGAAATTTCCAGATGACAATATCATCACAAACAAGCCAACCTCGCATTTTCTGAAAATAACTTCTTCAATACGTGAATACACACATGAATAGGGTGAAGAGAGTAGGACTCAGAACAGATCCCTGAGGTAGCCCCTGACTCAACTTGAATCCTTTGGACATGGAACTATAAAATTTTACCCAGACTGTCCTGTCATACAAGAAGTCATAAAGCCAAGGCAAGGCATTATCACTGATCTTAAAAGAATCAGAGTTAGTAATAAGTTTCTTTCTTCAGGCTGCACTTTAGAAAGATCTAGAAAAGTCATTAATGAGGTGGATCTTTCTCTGGACTTGTTCAGGAGTTCTGGGAAGAATTCAGAAGTTCTTTTTAGAGTTCTTCATATTGCAGATTGAAAAACTCTTGAAATGTTGGCAGAAGATTGTAAATATGAATGAAGATTATTATTCTCACTCTATCTCTCTTATTAGCTTCACTGTTTTCATACATATTTATAATTTAAAAATAAAAATTTTTTTTGACAAAAAACACAATTTACTCAATTAATTGACAATGAAATAAATGACATGGGTAAACAATTTTTCACCTCCAGAAACAATAATTACTTGTGAAAAAAGTAACTAGTGTTCCTCTTTCAGTCAATTTTTTAAAAAGAGCCTACGGCGATGTGATAGCTATATGAACTAGTACCAACATCACGCAAAGACGATCGTTTTGGCGTGATCGACATTTTCGACTCGCATTTTCATTCGGAATGGAAGGTACCCAGAACGAACCTTCCTTCAAGCCCATGCAACAGGTAATGTTTGTCTCACTGAGTCACTAAGTTTAACTATTATAACACTTTTTAAAAATATCTTTCTGGAGTACTACTTGAAGCATTTGTTCTATTGATAACTGATACTGCTAATTATGAGCCTGCAACAATTGACTGATTTAATATTAATGCAATATTTAGAATCAACATATGGACTATAGACAATGGACTTTGTTATTTTGAATCACAATGAAGTAATGATCATGTGAAGAAAATTACATTTACTCTCTTACATTTACATCAGATCAAAGTTTCAGTGGAACATGATGTGATGCAATAAATTGTAAGTATCATAACATCATTTCAATGCATAATAGTTAATAATGCTATTTTTGTATGTGTAAATATTATTACCTGATTATCACTTTGACCAACTGTATCAAGAAAATCCTCAGGATTTCTGATGTTGACTGGAGGAGATGAAGGAACATGTCTTTCAGATGAGGGATTAGTGATGAGAGGAGACAGAAATGAAGGTGATATAAAATGAGACAATCGCTCCACTATATTGGAAAATCTACTTTCCCAGTCACTTTGTTTTCCATTACCACCATGTCCACCAATGCCTAACAAAACAATGTGAGAACACTGAGAGATGAAATCTGAGCATAATTTAATACACTAATTCAAACAAATAAATATTCTTTCATATCAGAATAATTACATAATTATATTTGCAAATTTACAGAAGTTAAGTGAAATCTAAAATTAAATTACAGCATATTTTTCTTCTGATAAAAATTTTTTCATGAAGTGAAAAAACGTTTATACACAGATTTAATGCAATTATAGATGATTTAAATACAGCAAATATTTTTTTAAAACACTGTAAGACTATATTAAAGTCATAATTCTATTTTGGTGTTAATTAAAAGAATGATTATCTTTGTATACATCTAAATTCATAAATTTGAGTTCTTAGCCATTGAGACAAATTCTATCATTCCACTAATAATAATATTTTTCAGCTTTTTCACTGAAACTTTTTCCTGATACAACATGCTTATTAATATAAATGCATAACTACATCCCCCCTTTAAATAAATTAAAAAATTGACATACTGAGTTAAGGAAAAATTATTAAGAAATTTAAATATTTCATAATGTAATAAATAATGAGTGCTTGCAATCAAATAAAGAATTTTAATTAAATACAAATTTGTATACAATTCTAAAATTTTTATCTTTCATACTTAAAATGATAAATGTCGTATTTTTAGACAGCAAAATCAAAAGATAAATTTGTTTCAATACTTTCAATTAGTGTTAAAAAAAACATACACAAATTTAATTCCTACATTAACTATGTGTACATCATACTATTATAAATATTTTTATTAGTCTATACATTAAATAAAAGGGAAGATTTATAATAATTAAAAGAAATTAAACAAATGAATTAAAAATGATGTTACTTGAAAAATAAATTTAATAATGTGTGCAGTCAGATTTTTTTTTTTTTTTTTTTTGTAAAAATATTACTGTACAATAAGCTTTTCTTTTCCTTCTTTTTTTATAGATTTCAAGTCTAATTTACTCTACCAATTTCATTTGTTGTTTATACCCATAACTTTTTTTAAAGATTAATATTTCCCCCATGTCCTTCTGCTACTAATACATGGCACAAAAATGAAATTAAATAACACTTGGCAACATTTTTGTCTCATTTTAATTATTTTTAAAAACTTTTTTCCATTTTTATGAGAAACTCTTGTCAAGAAGGAATATACAACTTGGTTTTTGTAACCAGATATAATTTTATTTTCTGTACAATTGACTCCTGTTACGTCACTGATAAAAATACACAAAAAATTTCGAAGAATTATTATTCAATTATCTTTGGTGCTATTTATATGAATTTAACTACTTTAAAAACTGATGCCTTTATTGACAAATTTCTATTGTTGCTTTGAATGCTTAATTTAGTTCTTTAAATACAGCTGTACTTTATAGTGTGAGACTCACTGATGTACATGAGAGTGAAATGAGGAGGAGAAACAATGATACTTTACCACATAAGTCTATATAAACTAGCGAACTGAGAATAAGGGCTAAAGCTCCAGGTGGCGGCCATGGCATAGGCTCCAGAATAATAGGCACTATTGGTTTACGAAGAACATCGGCTAAGCTCATTTCTCGTGTGCAAAGGGATGAAAGGACATAGCGTGGAGTGAGGCAACACAAAACAACCTATAACATAATAAGATCATAATACTTTTGTATAATAAAACCAGTTTAGAAACCTTTTTCTAATTGAAATTGAAAGAAATAAATTTCAAAGTATTTGGAATTTATATTTACAGTTCATGATTTCAAATTAAAGTATATGACTTAAATATTTTCTTTGCTAATCCGCTAAATATCAAAAGTTAGATTTTAGAATCTAATGATTAGTTTAAACTGAATCATGGATAAGAGAGACATTGGATTCACTTATTGATAAAATGAGCAGTTGAAAAAAAAAGATTGTTTTAAAAGATTAATTTAGACTAAATTATAATATAAATAGAAGATTGTTATCACTAACTAATAAAAAAAGTAACAAAAGTTTATTGTAGATAACATGCTTTGAAATAACTTTTAAAGCTTTTAATTAGGATAATTTATGGGACTTGTTTTTAATTAGGATTTAAATTTTTCAGAATCATTATTTCATATATGATTCTCAAATGACAGACAGTTTAATGATCCCTTTATAAATAGAAATTTGTTGTATTAAAAACAATTTTTGAAATTGCCTCAATGTCTTGCTTTTCCATTTAAATAATCAAGCAGCTTATTCCCAAACATCTGCTCTTTTGATATAGTGAATTTTTTGTCATACAGATGCTCATATAAATGCATTTAAATTAACAGAGGTTACTTATACATATTGAAACATTTATATCTAAGTAACTTTTCTGCTTAAGTATTTATATTTTTTTATATGTGTGAAAATTGCATAATTACATATTATTATAATTATATACTTTATCATGCAAAAAAAAAACCTTAAAAATATAAGGAAATAATAACCTTGAGAATATAAAATTTGATTTGTCAAGCATTACAAGAATTAAGGCACTTTGATATTTGAACTAATTTGTAGCTAAAAAAAAATGCCATAGAGTCATCAGTTTAAACATTAACTGAGAATTTATTACAGATTTAGAGAGAATTAAATGCATCTGCACTGTGGAGATAAATGTATTATTTGATATGATTTTTATTTATATTGCACTTTGAAGCAACACAAGGGCTATTGGCAACAGGCCTAGTAATTTTGAGCCATGGTTAAGTTATGAGGATGACACCAGGGCTGGAATCCCCTCTAAAAACTTCCACACCATGCCAACTTTGGGCTTCAAAATGCATCAGCCCCTGTATACAACTGTTCTTCATTGGCATTAGGTTTCAAACCTGCCATTTAACATGGGCCACAAGTTTGAGATAATGACGATTAGGCTACAGCAGTCACAAATAAATGTGTTACTTATATACAGCATAGTATAATATAGTATCTTATATCAAAATATTACTAGCAATAAATTAAATTTTTGTATGTATTTAAGTGTAACCTATCATGTGCACAATAAAAAGAGAAAGAAATGATTTAGTAGAAGAAAGAAATAAAGACACATATATTATGTAGAAGAGTTAAATCTAATTTAACAAAAAATATCCACCTTAGCTTTGTTAATTCCTTCATATATTTTTCCATATAATGCTTCCCCACCTTGAAGATTACCTACATCCATCCAACAAGGAAAGCCTGCAAGTTCTATTCTTCTTCTAAGATGCAAGACTGTTTCTTGAGATTCCCATTGATAACTAATGAACACTGGAGGCGAAGGAAGCTCAGGTCCTATTAATAAGTGTACAAATGTCATTTTGGTATTATAAAATACCTAGATAAATTTCAGCAACCACCCTTTCACAGACATTCTGCTAATCTTGAGCACAATAATGAAAATCACTCACATGGAGCATTTAACAACTGTTGATGATTTGATAAGTGTTCTAAATGCACCATTTTTCTATGTATTTTCTTCATCACATTATTTTTCTGTTTCTTAATAGATATTTCATTCCATAGAAATACACATTTTTCTGCAGCCAATTATTTAAGCTTATTCCTTTAATCACTATATTTTGCTAATTTTACATGTATTATAAACTGATTTACTTATAAAATTTATAGCACAATATTTGTTAAATAAAACTGCCTTTACATGTAAATTAAATAAAGAATTTTCATATTCACACAAAAGAAATTATAGCTTGTAGAAATTAACAGAAATATATATATGCAATATTTTGAAAAGCATTGTGAAATTTACGTATACATATATATAAATTTTACATTAGGTTTTTCTTTTTAAATTGGTAATGCAACTTTTCAAATTTCAAGGATAATATGCCTATTTATACTGAAAAATTGGCATTTGAAATTACAAACACATTTAAGATACAGGAAAACTAGAAGCATTAAATTACTATCATCAAAAAGTGAAGTAATAATATTGAAAAAAAATGCTACACATTATAAACAAAAATAAAAAATATTCATAATCATATTAACTCAATTAATTCACACAGAAATAAGAATGTACCTCACCTATACTTATAAATCCTCAGCTATATTTATATGTAAAGTATTTGCTGTGCACATAAAAAGGGAATTTATGAATACTGTGAAGAATCTGATATTGTTGTGAAATATTAAAAAGAAATAATTGTTAAATCGTGGCATTAGTAATTCAACCTTAATTAAAAGATAATTAATATTTATCCAGTGACTTAATGTTTTGACTTAACAATTTTCATCATTTTAACAAATGTTTTATGGAGGAATGATTTAATTGAGGCCAATTATAAGTGACTTACGTTTAAAAAAATGTTGAATACACACACATATGTATAAATGCCTTTGTGGCCTTTTACCTAGCTCTGCAAAAATATAATCAGCAACATCTTGTCTGCTCATCTGTTCCAAACATGTAATCAATAAATCAATGCAGTAACGAGTCCTTCCATTACTATCAATCCAATTATTCAGCACAGAAACAGGTGGAATGTTTTCCTCAGAAAATCTCCTGATTTCTCTTTCACTATAGCCTATAATTAATTATAAAAATGTAAAACATAGGTAAGATATATACAATTTTATATTAAAACATATTCAATGGTCAGAATGGTAAATTAATGTATTAAAACTAATAAGATTTATATATATATTGTGAAAACTATTAAACTAAATTATTTAATCCTTATTTTTAATAAATTTGAAAAATGACACCAATGTGATTTAAAAAATCTGAATATTTTATATAAATTTTTAAACAGGAGAGGGTGCAGTTGAAATTCATTATATTTTTTAATAATGTTTCACAGAACATTGACCTTCAATATGTGCTTTTGGTTTCAAGTTTTTTTTTTTAATCAGTGGAATTAGAGCATGTAAATAACTGAACATGTTTAATTCTTTCAAGAAGGTTGAACATCAAAGAACTTCATAAGTGTAAAAAGTTCATTCAACTCATTATACTTTTAAAATTTGTTTGGATAGATCATATAGTTTTACCAATAATTTGCTTTAATTTTTAAAGTATGAATTTTTTTCTGACAGTATATATGCAACTCTTCTCTTATTGAAATGGAACTATTTTCCTTAAAGTTTCAATAATTATGCTCTTTTTTTCACCTATTCTAAATAGGTTAATGCATATGGTACTTAAGAACAAATAAAAATGTCACAAAAAGAAAGTTCGAAATAATTTGTTTTATAACTAAACTGATACTTTTTTTTTAAAAAAAAAAAATCTTTAATATTAAATAGCCAAAACAATGAGGGGATGTTATGAATCTGTTAAAACTGCATAAAAAAGCTCAACTTTACTGACTGGTAAATTCATAGGCATTGTAAGACATGAGAAAAGGAAATTAAGTATGAAAAAAGAAATAACCAAGTTAAATATATAAATGCATATAACTCGCATACATTTTTTATGAATATTTTAAAAATGATTTCACAGATAAAAAAGTTTTATACTAAGGGATATAGCCCATTTATGACCAAAAGTAATATTGTATAGCAACAATACATGGAATAAACAACGTTATTCAGGAGGAATTGCAGAATTCTGTCCATTTCCCTAAAAATGAGCCTTCCAATCACTGAATTATTTCTAGGGATGATAAACTAGCAACCCTTCAACCTAAAATGTTCCAAATATATTAAATTAGCTTCATGTTTGGGTAATATGATGGTCAATTCAAATGATACTTTGTCTGCTTTTATATCCAACATTTTGTTGAGAAAATGAAGTGAAAGTTAAAGACTTGAAAGCATATAATATGGAGTTGATTTTGAATAGACTCTGGTGTCAGTTAAAGCACTGCTGAGGAATGAGACTGATTCATACTAGGATTTCTTCTTCTTATCCGTGTCAGAGTCCCATACTGAGATTCTTGTTGCTACCTATAACTGTCCCATACTAACATTTTACATATTTTCAGCTAAAACTTTTCAGTTTCTGAAAATATATTCCATAATATGGAAAAACTTTGCATTCCTCCAAGGATTTCAGTGGCAATTAATTGTGTTTGTACTATTTTAATAACAGAAGTTTACCAATCGATTGATTATTATGGATTCACTAAGAAGCAACAAAAAGGGTATTGGCAACAGTGGTCTTCTACACTACCAATTAATGTTATGCCAGTTAAACAGATTTACTGTAATGGACATTTAATGTGTTTTAATTTTTAAACCATATTCTTACATGAGAATTTCCATCTTTCACTTTTTATCTAAAACACAAGATTTTTTATTCTTTTATATACCAGAGACAAAAATTGCATGGTTTCCAATACGTAAACACATTTTCTTTTTGAACCCATTTTATTTCATTTCGTTAAATTGATATATATTTGCTACATAGTGGCGCACACAAGGGGAGTCCTCGGGTCTCAACCCTCCCAAAAGCCCTTGATTTTTTCGATTGATTATAATCCTATGTATGTAGTACGTAAAATTTAATTAAGTATTTGTTATTAATAATTAATTTTATTAATTAATGCTAATTATTCATTTAAAAATTTATGTTTCACTGTTTTTTTTGTCTCCAAAAATGGACAAAATCAAAAGAATATGTTGGGGGGCGTATTGGAGCCTGATACGAAAATAGTAGACTCTAGGCCCTGGAAAATTCCTGTGTGCACTACTATTGCTACATGTTGAATTTACAATATCCTCCAATTGCTTTTATTCATGTATAATATAGGATAACCACAAGGAAATAAGTAAAATAAATATAAAAAAATGCATTTCATAAATCATTTGAAAAATAATTCCTATCATGCAAAGATAAGCATCTATCACACCCAAACTATTATTGGTTTTCAATTTTAATGGATAAATTTATTTTGAAAATATAGCAGAATGAATACAAATGCAATATCAGTCAAATTAAAAATAATTTTGTATACACATAGAGAGCTATTACACAGAAAATTAGCTACTAATAGATAAATTCTTACCCAGTCTTTTCGCTAAAGCTATCCAGTCTTGCCCAGTGTTAGCACGGATTAACATTTTCCCAACAACATTAATCCATGGTGCTTCCTCTTGTGAAAAGTCTGCATAATTCCAAAAGTAATTCCCTCCAATAGGTGTGGATGTTCCATCCATAGATAGTCTAATACTGTTGGTAAATTTTATTGGATCACCTAAAAAGAAATTTTTTGAATAAAACAGGATTATCATCTCATTGCTACATAGTAGTCTGCTGTCAATAAAAAAATTACAATCACACTAAAATTTGAATTCTTTATGTATGTATAGAATCCTTCATAAGATATTAAGACTTTCTGAATTATTTCATTACACAAAGCATTAATAATGCTAAAGTTATCAGAGAAACCAAATGTGCAGAAATCATTGTCTTCTGGAAAAAGTCCATGAAAAAATTACCTACTCCATAATGAGTCTAAAGCACTGGAAAAGTTGAGAAATATTATTTGTAAAAGCTTAATGTGAAATTGCTCATAAATTGCATAACTATAAAAGAAAGAAGTTGAATAATATTTTTTATTCTGAAAAAATAAGCAACTCTCAGTTGTCTCCAAATTTTTTTCACCGAATAAAGTAAAAGTCAGCATATACATTTGTGTAGATGTGTAAAGAATTTCAGAAAATAATTAATCAATCAATTCATTGAATATAGCATAATAGTTATCTTAAAATAAATATCTAATTGCATTGCTTTTATATATATGTTCCACACTAAAATTAGATATATATATATATATACATAAGTTGATTTCATTCACTGAAAAATTTTTTTTAAAGATTTAAATATCATGAAATCATTTGTAATTTAACCATATTATAGCTTAGAAGGAGAGAGAATGAATATAGTTCTTACAAGAGAAAGTATATAATAGTATTTAATTAATAAGATACATCTTTTATCTAAAAACAATAAGATAAAATTTTTTAAAAAATTAGTAAAAAATACTAAATTAAAAAATTATTGTATTAACTATCAATAGTTTTAAAAGATATATTTCTAAAGGTGAAGACTTAAAGTCCCACTTAAAGTTGATTTGACACTTTATTTACTCTTTGTTATAATAGTAAGTAAAAGAAATACCTTCAATAGAAGTACTGAAAAAATACTTTTGTATAAAATCAGTTTTCACCAGACGATAATCACATTCCACGACCTGAAACATTAATTTAAAATTTATAAAATTGGATTATAATATAAAAGATTTAAAGATATATAAATAAATCACTTTATTTTTTTAAAAAAACTAAAAAATGAAAATATAAAACACATTTAAATTTTTACATAGGAGGTAAAATACAAATGTAAAAAAAATTTTGAGATTAAAAAAAATATATCCTACCTAAATATCTTAATCTAAAATAACAATCATAATCATCTTAAATGAAATTATCTCAGAAGCAAAAGATAGTAAAATGAATATGGATTCTAAAATAATTGAACGAATAAACTACATTTTAAACATCACAAACATAGCTCAGACTTCTTCATAATACAGCAAAAATCATTTTCTCCATTAAGATTGTGGAGGCTTAAAGGCATAGTATCTACCTATAAAGTAAAATGTACTCAGATTGAATCTTTGTATGTATTTAAAAATTGTTTTTTCTTCGTCTTTATATTCCAGAATTTTTATTTCACTTTGATTATTTTATTCCTTGCATATACAGACTTACAATGTTTTTTGTTTTATTTGTATACTATTTACTAAGACAAATAATATATTAGTATGAAATCTAGTTTGTTTCATACCAGTATATTATTAAACATTAGAATGATATACTTACTTTGTTTGTCAAGCATTCATTGAGTGGTAAAAGATGCATGCACTGATGATCCGTACATTGTTTTACTTCATGCAGTTTACAAGATTTTGAGCAAGGGCAAGGTATATTTATAGAATATGACATTCTTTTGTACCAGATATCCCGCAAATTTTCAGTTTCCCTTTCTAAAAGATGTCGCACCTAAAAAGCACGTATTTTAAACAAAATGATTATATAGTAATAAAGAGAATCAGATTACACAAATAAGAAATATCTTTTGAGTTTACATACTAAATATATTATATAAAAAAAATGCTTAAAAAATTATTTTTCATATTAGGAAGAAGTGGCAAACTAATTTTGTAAGGAGAGTTATTTATATAAACATGCTTATTTTAGACAATTACATAGTAATATTGTTATTTATATAAACATGCTTATTTTAGACAATTACATAGTAATATTCAGTAAATAAAACATAATACATAATTCAAGCAAAACGATTGAAAATCTATATTACTTCTGTATGCAATTCATTCAAAATATTTAGGTAAATTTTGAAAAAATCCAAATCTATAATGAAGTATTTTTCTTTAAACAATAAAGATAAAAATTGCATGAAGATGGTACAAGTATTTCAGATACTAATAAATAATGTTACTAAATATCTGAAAGAACATCAAAGAATTTAAAATTATAGATGAAAAAAATCTGAATTATACTTTTTTATAAGATAACTTAACAAGTAGTAATATAACTAATTCAAACACAAATACTGAAACTGTATGATCCTAATTTCAATATAATTAATTTTTGATCTACTAGTAGAAATGCACAATATTTGGAATGTTCAAGTTAGGAAATATTTTTCCTCGTAATTGAATGCTAGAGTTAAATGCTGAAAAAACAAATATTTTTAATATTTTACAAGTATTGGCATATCTAAAATTTACATAAAAGAAATTGTACATAAAAATAACTAAAAATTATTGAAGTAGTTTAAAAAGAGAAAAGCCTTTTCTCAGTATGTAATCACTCAAGCACAAAAAACCCCTTATAGCAACTTACTTTGGAACAAATATGGGGTGAAGGAAATGAAAATTTTATTCCTTCTTCTGCCTCTAAATACTTCCTTTGAATGATTGTTACCTGAAAAATACATCAATCTATTTTTCAAATATAATAAATTGACAGAATAGAATTATTAAAAAATTGTTTCCATTTTTATAAATTCAACTTTAAAATGTTTTACAGTTATTTTATAATCAAATACTTGTCTCTTCTGTTAATTTTATGCATTTGACACTCTGAATAAATACCGATTTAAAATAAATTAAAAAATTCTCTTCATTTATGCATAGTAAATAATTAATGCTAACTTTTCTAAATTTTAAAAATAATTCAAGTCAGAATCAGTTTGAAACAATATATACAATATTTGCATAATTTGTAATGTCACTTTAAAAAAAACATAAATACATTTTTCAATCATTTTCATAAACTTTGACTTAAGATAAACATTGTTTACAATTTATTTGATTTTTAAATTTAAGTAATTAAAATATGAGCTAAAATTATTTTTTACATGCGATTTATGTACCTGTATTCTGTGTCCATGTATTTTCTGTAACCTAATACTATGATTATAATCAACAGGTACTTCATCTCTTCTGGAGAATAAATTGGAATTTCCTTTCCAATCATGTCTTGCAGACCACCGAAACAAGCGCACAATAAATTTTGTAAAAAATCCAACTGCATGAATAGAAAAAGATTTTAATATAAAGTAGATGAACTAAAAAGAAGTATAAACATTTCACAATAGTGTGAATAAATAACATTTTTGGAAAAAAGCAAGAATTATATTTCAATGTAATTATAATGAATGTTAGAAAAACTAACATTTGCAATGCAATAAGTAAAGACTATAGTATAAATGAAGGTTAAATAACAACAAAACAAATCTAAAAACTACAGAAAAGGCTCATTTCCAAATGAATCTGATAATGTCACTGCACCATTTATCATGGTGCTTGCTTTTTAAAATTTTAAATGTTCTTAAGATTATAATCATGTTATTGAACCCATATTTATTAAAATGGCAATTTGTCATTAAAATTACATTATTTCAGTAAACTCATAGTATTTTGTAATACTTTTTTCATATGTTATCTTAAAGAAAAAATAGAAAAGCAGAAATAAAAGTATGACTTCTAAATGTAGATACATTTTAATTTATGATTTTCTTCCTTTTGTTTTAAATTGATAATATTATAAATATTTTTCCATTTAAAATTGAAAAGCATTTCACAGTGTCAAGTAAGTAAAGTCATAAAAATGCAAATTTTAGTAGAGAATCAAAGCACAAACCTGGTAAAAGACCAGAAAAATCAAGAACCAAAATAAGACCTTCAGTGTATGAGTTATCTTTCATTTTTGGTTCCATAAGCCATGGAATCAAATATTTTGGTAGATCAGGTTCTTCATCTGCTTCAGTTAACTAAAATGAAGGATGAATTCTAATAAAAAAAAAATTTTTTTCTTTAGCAAATGAACAGAAATTTCAGAATATTTTTGTTAAAGATACTTACTTCTTCTGGAATCTCACAAACCACATCTAAACAATTTAAAATATCTAAAAGGATGTTTGTATGATGAAATGCATTTGGCCAAAGATTTTCAAAATTTTTTGATATTATTACATCAGTATGCGAGCTAATTTCGATTGAATCACCCTGTGAATAAATAATACAAAATATTTTCAATCAACTCACTTGAGAAAATGAAATAACGTATGTATAATTTTCTGCATTAAAATCTATAGTGCTTATATATATAAAATATACATACATATTCATTTTTAATATTTCTTTTAGAAGTAACTGAAGTATAAATTTAGAAACAAATATATTCAAGCTGCTATAAAATATGAAATAAATTATTTCTTTATTTGAATTATTTCATGCATATACATTTATAGAAGTGTATATCATTTTCAATTTTGAGTTAAAAGCTCTAAATTTACATAGATGGCATCATCATCTTATTTTTTAACGTTAAATAATTTTTCATAAAATTTACATCTGTAAACAACTAAATTTATCAAAAAATTAAATAATTTAAAATTCCTCATGAAAGGCAATAATTTTATGATTATTAAAAATTACAAAAAAGAGGTCAGAATTTATATATATGCACACATACATTATATATAAAAGTAATTTTTATTATAATAAATATTAACATAAGAAATTTACATATTCTTATTTACAAAACACTGAATTAATAAGAATTAAACTAATAAATTTTGCAAACATTTCTTTGAATAGGTAAACTTACTTTTCATTGTGTCCTCACAGTGTAATTTATTAAAACTAATACAATTTCCTTGCTTGCTTTTATTAGATATATTAGATATTTTCTTTAAGTAATCAAAACATATATTACACATACTACTAAATGCACCTCAGTTAAAAGTAGCATTATTGCAATAATTAGTAAATTACACAGCAATTAATATTGGTTATAAAAATACTGGATGAGTGTATAATACAAAACAGACAAAAATAGAGATACAAAGGAATCTGATAGAAAGATGTCATAATATTTTAAAATATCATGGCAATAATATATTTGGAGATTCTACAATAAATCTACATGAAAAAAAATTGAGCTAATCAAGTTAAACCAATAAAAACCAGAGCAATCAAGTTAAATATAGTCAAAATAAATAAACACTGGATAAATTAGACAGTCAAGGTAAATTCTTTTGAAAAAAATCATCATTCTATTATTTATTAAATTGTTTCAATGCAGTAAAAATGAATCTGACAGACTGGCCTTGAAATTCTATCAGAGAAGAGCATTTGAGGTTTTGAAGAGATGGTCATACTTCAGGCATTATTAAACTCATTTAAAAATACTTTATTACTATATGTACAACTTTTAAATTAAATAAGTCATAATTTCAGTACTTACAAGCAAGTACGAGAGAGAAAGAGTAAAAGAGAGTAAAAATACAGGAACTTGTAACTTTTTCACATCCTGAACAACAGAATCTGAAAGGCTCATATGATTCAAAAAACTTCCAAACCAGACTTTTGCTAACAAGTTGCAAAAATAAGGATATAATTAAAAACTTTAATTATAAGTATAATTAAATAAGAGATTAGGTACAACACTACTCCCACTGAGTCTTCAAAGCAATAAGAGATCAATCTGCTTGGAAAACAGACTTGTATGTGAGAGTGTGGTATAGTTACGATTCAGTTAGGTTTCTGACCCTATGGAGAAAATAGTGTTTGAAATGCATAAACTGGTTTCAGTCTGTCTATAGAAAGAATTTAGGCTGCTCTTTCCACTGAAATTAGAAAATCTTCCGAAAGTCAATTCAACACAAGGAAGGGTCCATTATACTGAAACCACAAAATATCATGTCGAAAAAAGATTTGAGTGCAAGTATTTGAACTCTTAGGAATAAATATTATTGACAAATCGTAGTATAAATCTGGTACTAGATGAAAGAAACTGCTGAGATTTCTTGAAGCTGCCTAAAAAATGTTGGAATTAAAAGAGAAGAAAGTTCTAAATCTGCAACAAAGCTTTCAGGCAAATGAATCGTCTTTCCATAGACCTATTTTGCAACTGAAGTTTGCAAGTCTTAGCAGTAAACTGATCATAATCCAAGAACAGATGGTAATGCATCAACTCAAGTGAGGTGAGACAGTTTTTCATTTGCATCAATATGTTGTTTGATCATACCAGGTGTGACACACACACACAAAAAAAATGAGACTAAGTGTGCAGTTTGAAAAAAGAGTGGAGTTGGCAACAACTGTTTTGGTGATGTCATCTCATGCACCTCCTCTATCCATGTGGCCAGTTTTGCTTTAATCGATCACACCAGTTGGGAGTACTGCATCATTGAGTTAACAAGTGCAACTGCATTCTGTTGGAAAAATGATGAATCAACATCAAGTTTTTGTGAAAAAATCAGCCACGAAAACATTTGGAATATTACCAGAGGCTTATGGAGATGAAACTTTGTCTGGTGCACATGTGTTTGAATGGTACAAAAGTGTCAGTGTGGAAGATGATGAATCTGCTGGGTGCAAAAGGTCAGCAACTACGAACCAAAACATAAGCCAAAATTTGTAATATTAGGGGATTCCCACTCACATCAGTGGTAAGGCTGTTAATCAACGCTACTACATTGAAGTTCTAAAAAGACTTTATAAAACAATGGGGTAAAAAAAGGACAGAATTGGGGAGTGGTGGATGGCTGTTGCATCAAGACAATACATCCACTCACATGGCCCTATCTGTTAAGCAGTTTCTGACCAGCAAAAACATTACTGTGACGGGGCATCCTCCTTATTCACCTGACTTGACCCAATGATACTTTTTTAAAAATTTCCTACAGTTAACTCTTGCTGAAAAGGAACCTCTTTTTCCTCAGTTGATTAGCTTCAGGCAAAAACAGAAAAAGCTCCTATAGGGACTTCCAAAAACCTTGTTCCAGAACTGTTACCAGCAATGGCAGCACCGAATGCAGAAATGTATAAATTGCTGAAGGAAACTACTTTGAAGGTGATACTGTCATTGAGAACTGATTCTGTAAGTACAATGCTTTATTGGGCCAGTCTTGTTTTTTTGTGTCACACCTCGTATTATCATATTTTAGTTTATGTGCAGAAGTCCTGAGCATTTGTATTCCAAACAGCATTGCAAATTACCTGAAGAGTGAAAACTGCCTACCTTAGTCACTGGTAATATGTAGAGGTACACCAAAGCATGGATTAATTATTTAATTATTGATAGATAGATGAGATTTTAAAGTGTGACCAGTGGAAGTTAGGGATGTAAGAAGATCAATGCAGCTTTAATTTGATATCAACAAATAGACCATATTGTTACAAGAAATCCATTCTGATTATCAATTAGTTACATCAGCTATGACAAGTAAATTTTTTTGGTCAATCAAAGTCTATGGTTAATAATTTTGTGTTACATGTTTTAATACAGAAGTTATTAGCTGCAGAAAGAATCGGCTTATTAGTCTTAAGTCATTTATAACATAATCAAGATAAGTAATTAAAATCCAAAATGAATTAAAAATTGGCACCTGTATTTTTGTCATTATTCAAAAGACAGCCATTTTTAAATATCTGTACATTGAATGCTGCATCTACCAATGGATAAACTCGTGCGTTTTTTTTCTTTTATTGGGGGTGGGGGGAGGTATTTGTACGGGAATTTACACTTTCTTGTTTTAACTGCAATTGCTTTTTTTAAATGATAGAAGGAGTAATGATTCTATCAAAGCATCCACTTCCAATACCAAGATTCGGAGAATCAGTTTTGAGTGCAACCTTTAATTGATAGTTTAATAAACTGGCACTTTAAATCTTAATTTGTTGTTCTACAAAGGACAATGAATTCTCTGTTTGAGAAGAGGGATTGATTAAAACAGGAGTTCTCACCACTGCAATTTAGTCTGCCATAAAGGTTAACTTGAATAAATCCTCTGAATTTATGTCAATATAAAAAATGCTTCATACTGAAAACTACTGCCAAGATCTATATCTACATATTAGGATATCTTAGAGGTCAAATATTGAGCAAATATTCATCTGAATTCCAATTTAATGTACATAGGGGCTTAATATATAAATGTAAATTTATATCCTTCAAAATAAATATATTACTAACTTGCCTTTTACTCTCATATTATAATTAAATAGTAATTATTTTTAACCATTGGCATTAATATTCAAATTAAAATTAATAATTAATGTAAATTAAAAACTTACTTTTAAAGATAGATATGCATCTGTATTCATGAGCTGGTAAGCATAATTTATAAACCACTGAGGTTTTAAAATAACTATTCCATTGACGTCCTCAGTTCCCATAAACTGTTCAGATCCCAAATGCCATATTTTCCCCTGATGATGATAAAAGTGAACCATTGAGTAGAACTCTTCATCAGATTCAATATTTTCTAATCGAGCCACTTCAGCAAGCTACAGTAGGAGTTAAAAAGTAAGATAAGTTTAATTTACAACTCATTGAAATTATTTGTTACATTAATAAGTATCATTTGGAAAAAATTAATGTGTTTCAAATATACAAATTAAAAAAAACACAGCAAAAATGAATTTATAATATGTACACATAAGTTATTTCTACAAGTTTCAAAATATAGTAGTTAGGACACAGTTTCCTATATAAATCTTTAAGCTTATTATACAATATACATGAGATAAAAGACTTTCATATTGGTTTATTTTTTTCCCAAACATTTAAAGAGCTTTTTTTCCCAAGTAATCATCAAATAAATTATATATTTATCAGCATTGTTTCCCAAATATGATTCCTTTTTATAAAGGAGAAAAAGTTTAGTTTATTATCTTTCTTATCCAGAATTTCTGAATGTACTTCTTTTTCTTTTGAAATTCTGCTCATTTTTAAAAAAATATTAAATTAAAAATTGGTTGAAAAAAAATACTGAATTATTCAATACAGTAATTATTCAGAGGAATGGTTAATTTTTTATTATATTAAAAGTTATAAATTTCTGAGTAGATAGATATAATTTAATTAGAAGTTACAAAAAAATATTTGATAAATTTTCAGTATCTTAAGGTTGGCATCTGCCAAAGACAGTTTTCCCCTTTCTGAAATAATTTGATATAAAATATAATAACACTCAACCAATTGTATGCTTATTTATTAAAAAAACATTGTAAAAGTTCATAAAATTTTTTTTTGCAACTATTGTAATTAAAACCAGGTTGTCTACTTCAGCTCTTATAATTTCCATTTAACACTTATTAAATGTGTCTGTTCACCCCAATAGGATGATATCCTCATCTACTTGAGAGATTAATGAATTAGGCAGTGACTGTTTAAATTTACTTTTATATTTATGCATCCATATTTAAAATAAAGAAATATTAACTAAATACAAATTGTATATGATTTTCTTCACAAATTTTGTCAAATAAAATTTTTAAAAAATCAAAAGCTGAAACCAATGAGTTCAGCAAAGGAAAATTCAGAATATTTAACTTTAAACAGATGTAAACCAAAATTTAAAAGCTTGAATGAAATTTTATGGTTACATTTGTGCAATACTTAAAGATTTAAAAAATTTCCGTATGTGTATTTAATTGCAGATAATATTTTTTACATTTCAACACTATATCAAATTTGAAAAGAAATGAAAACTGCAAATGAATTTTTTTAAAAAAGTTACATATTATATAGTTTTTTATGTACATGATAGTATTAAGTTTTAAATTTTGCAAGTCATACTTAAAACATTGGATTGATAGTACCATCCAAATATTATCTTGATATAAATATTATATAATAAAATACTAATACAGAAATTATTTTCAAAATTCTTTTGAAATTATTAACACATAAATTAGGAGAACGAATTTGTTGCCCATAAACTCCAAGCAAAGAAACATATCAAATAATGAAATGACTAAACTTCATTTAAATTCTACTGAAATAAAAAAAAAATAAGCACAATGAAATAAAAATATTTACTTTATTTATATCAGCAAAATAAACTTCTCTCTCAATCAATCTATCTACAGCTTGTTCAAACAGCATCCATTTCAAAGGGATTTCTGTTCCAAAATGAGGTAGTTGTAAAGCAAGCTCTTGAATTTTTCCTCTTAATTCTAAAATCATACTATCTACAGCCATTGTTTCAGGATTTCCAACATAATAAAACGTTGGGTGTACAAGACGGTAATAAACTTTATCTTGAATGCTTTCTTTTATTTTATTGAACTGATGCTCTACCTATTCAAACAAAATATAATAAAGTATGAAATATACATCTTAGTCACAAAGTATTTAATAAGGATTACATGTATGTGTACCAGACATTTTACTTATTTTTACTTTTCTTATACATGTAAAGTATAAAATAGCCTTAAAAATATTCACAATAAATACAAAACTAGATATATTTTAATGAATTTCATAATTTAAGTAAAAAGCAATAAAAAATGGATTAATGGTTTATTTAAGTTATTATTTTTTTCTCTAACAGGAAATATTCAAGATAGTTAATCAGAGCTTTTTTCTGTTTTTTTCATTCAGTAACAAGTCTATGGCTAAATCAATCTTCAAGAATTATCTAAGAAATTTTATAAAGAATTGCATAAAAGCATGTTACATCTGGAGTGTTTAGTTTTAAATTATTTTCATGATATTTTATAGATCATTTAACAGTAACCCCTCCCCCTTTTTCTTTAAAAAAAAATTCTGAATAGTTTTGCATAACAAATGTCTGCCTAATTTTATAAAAGTTTGTTTCAAAAAAATATTTCTAAAAAAATTTTGAAAAACAAGGAATACAAATGAAAGGAAGTAAGGAAAAGGATATGTGGAACAATGTAAAAGATAAATTCAAATATTACAAAAGTTTAAAGGGAATTACAATTTTTTATAATAGAGAATGAATTTGTTGTGTTTTAAACAAATTCAGAATAATTCATATTATTTGAGTATCTCTCTAACTATAACAATTGCAATATTCATCAAGTTTTCATACATAAGACAAAATCAATGTTTTTAAGACAATCAAATATTACTTTAAAAACTGTATACAATATTGCAAGTTTTTAAGAAATAAAAAGTTACAAATAAATCATATATTACTGCAGCATCAAAAGTTGTGGAATCTTCCTGAATTCCAACAATTAAAACAGGAGGAAATAAAGTACAGATCAAATCTGGAACTGTATTCTCTTGCTCTTGATTGTTTTGCTCGTCCTTTGGGTGTGCTAAAGAAACATAAATCATTTCAAGCCATAAATGGAGCAATAACAGAGTAGAAATCTCGCAATTGGGTGTAAATTCCAACTGAAAAAGAAAAATTTAGTAATTGATCACATAACCAATATATTTTTAATTCATATTTGATGGAAGCTAATTATATGCATATTTCAAGTATACAACTTTATTTTATAGTCAATGAAAATTAATTCACACAGTTTAACTCTATTCTAAGTAGTATATTTGCTGTGACATTTTTTATATGTTATATGAAATTCTATGACTGTGTACCGTTTTTTTAATGAGAGCATTCAGGCCAATTGTTTTTTGTTGATGTTATAAAGATACAATTTTCGCAATTTATTTTTTGCCATAATTTTTCTAACATAAATGAGATACAAAATTATATATTTTCAACAATATTTTTAAAAATGTATTATAACAATCTTTATTAAAAATGATGTATTTGGGTTAAGAATTTATTTATTTGCAATAAACTGCAAATAAATAAAAATAGAAATTTCAATTCTTAGTAATATTAAGTTTTAAAAACTGCTTCAAAATTTTTCCAACAAATTTATCTAAAATTCAATGACATAAATTTCCTTACTCCATAATCTTCAGCATTCTGAATTGGGGAATCCAAATCTTGAGTCAAATCAAAAACAAAAAGATATATTGTCTGGGGTGACAAAAAAAGCTATAAAAAATACATTTCATTCAGTTGAATAATAAAATTTAAAATCATATAAGTTCATTCACAATCTAAAGGTAAATAGAAAATACCACAAATTACATTACAATTTACACCTTTAATTTGGCTATTTCATTTGTTTTAGATTAATGCAATACAATTCAATAGTTTTCACTTTTGAATTAATATTTTTTTTATTTCCAGTGGCATAAGGAAATGACAAACTCTGATACCCACAAAAATAAAAGCAAGAGATAAAAGATAATGTCCCATCAGCAGATGTCTAGAACTTGAATATCTTTTCACCTTGGAGTCTATGCTGAGCTGAGCATCTCAACAAATGGTTCTTGTCCATGACTTCGTCTTTCTTACTGAGTGGGTAGCTTGGACTCTCAAAAATATTGATACAGTGGAGGTGATCAGTAAGACAATCATGACCCACTGCAAGCTTAAATTCCATGACAGCTTTCTCGCGGGGCTTATCCGAGATATCTCGGTCAAAGCCGTTCCTCCAACTTCTAGCAGAAACCCAAAAAGTGAGTGATGCTTTCCAATTTTGCCTCATAAGATTTTGGATGTAAAGTTTTGAGGGATGAAAGGAGTTATAAGTATTTGGCTGTTGAATAATTTTAGTTCCCTTCTTAGTCATAAAATCCGCCTGATTGTTCCCATAAATATCACAATATCCTGAGATCCACTGAAGGGTTTTTGTCATTCCTCTATCCTTAAACTCTCCAGGAGAACCAGACAATATAGGATATTCTTAGAGATGGGCATTTCCCCAGATCTGACAGCCTGAATGACAGCTTTGGAGTCCGACAGAATAACTACCTTATGGTAAGGTGTTTGGAGACATGTTGTTCCAGTGTCACATAAATAGCCATAATCTTTCCCGTCAAAGGCAGTTTTTTGTTTTCCTACAGGCACATAAAAAGAAAAGATTGGAGAATATATTCCTGTTCCCACATTCAGTGAGTTTAGTCAAAAAGCTGTCTATAAAATAATGCAACCATTCAGGCTCAATGTATGTGTATAAATATATTCATTTACTGTAAAAAAAATGTTGATGAGAAACATCTCCAATATACAAAAAATCAAAGGCGAAAACTTTAAAAATCTTTATAATAATTTGTGAATAAATGTCTTTTTTAAAAATTTATTATACCCAAAACAACTTCCTGCCCCCTCCCCCATTTAGATTAAAAAGATTCTATTCCATTTAAAAGTCGTAATATAAAAATTAAGCCAAAATCAAAATGAAACAAAATACAAAAACTTTCAAAGTTAAATTTTTATTAATTAATATTAGAACAGAGCAATATACATGTACCTGATGTAAAAATAGATACTTCGCATGACCACTATAATTCCAGATATTAAAAGTCAAAATAGCATTATCTATTGCCTGCTGCTTTTCATTTTCTTTCTTTTCCCATATTTGCTTGCATTCAGATTCCTTAAGCATTGTTTCTACTAATTCAACAACACGCCTGGGAAGATCATCAGGTAATTCCTCATTTTCATTTGAAACAGTGTTTTCTTTCTAAAATCAAATAAATTAAATATAACTAAAAACTAACCTACTTAATCTAATCTAATGCATCATTAAAAAACTTTAAAAACCACATGACTAATACATTGCTAAAGTGTTATTAATTAAAAATGTTACAATTAAATTGAATTGATTTTATGTACATCATTTAAATATAAAAATTAATTCCTAGAAAAATTTCTTTCAAGAAAAGTACTATTTATACACATTTAATAAATTACAACACAATATTCTGCAATTGTTTTAAATACTTATTTTTACTCTATTTTTTTAACTTCTTCATATATTTTCGAAATAAAAAACAAAGCAAATTATTCTAAAGAAAAATATGATTTTTTAAAATTACTTATAGATATTTTCTTTAAATTTTGGTATTTCTCAAAATAAATATCCTGCCCAATAGGTATAAAAACCCCTCATATTAACAGACATTGCATTTAAAAAACTGAAAGAATATTTTACAAAAATACATACAGCTCCTTCTTCCAGCTTCAGTATGCCTCGAGATGTCCCAATCTTTGAGAGACTTGATTGAAGTCTGAAAGTACTTTTAACACCAGGTGTCTTCTTTCTATCCTCTTTCTCCTTGCTTCTCTTTCTCTGCAGAATCATTTCCTTCACAATATTGATGGCAATGGCTTTAAAATACTCTTCATCAGCAGAAATTACTGTAATAAATCAAATGTTAAAAAATAAGATATACATGGCACATGTACAATAATTACAAAATTTTTAAAAAATGAGCAGATATATTGGGTGGATCCTAGTCAAGCACACTGCTTGGCGACAAAATCTTTAGCGCCAAAAATTTTGGCGATAAAGATTACAATATGGCAACCCTTCTGGATTGTCCAGTCCGGTGGCTAACATATGGCAACCCTAAAACCGGTCAAGCAAAAAAATCGGGTGAAAAGTGGACATCGACCCCATTTTCTTAGGCTGAGACCGTCAAGCACCGATTTTTTTCGTTTTCTTCCATGACGTCATTTTTTGAAACAGGGGTTATTGGCGAAAAAAATGGCGCCAAAAACAGCAGTGTGTCAGACTAGGATTTTACAGATATTTGCAGTATTAAAGGTAGATACATAAAAATAATTACCTAACGCAGGTTGGAGAGTTTTAATAATGCAATCATTTTATTCAATTAATTTAATCACAATTCGTGTTTTGGTATCCTTTCTTTTTTGAAAAAACACATTTGAAATGAACTTCAAACCAAAGGTAATAATAAAGCAGTCAAGAAACAAACAAAAAATACATAGCTCAAAAGTAATCATTTTACATATAAAAGGAAATTTTAATAAAAATATAACACTAGATAATTTTCTAACGAAGTGCATAAAGTATAATTATTTTCATTCTAAATTTGATAAATTAGCTTTTTTTTTAAAAATGAATTGAAATTGCAAACTAATACTTTATGCATTATAAAGTATAGAAATAATATTCATGATCTGTATGCTTGTGAGAACATTAAAAAAATTACTATAAAAATATTTAGCATTAGAATAAAAGGAAACTAAATTAATCAGTCTACTTGCACATAAAAATTAAATACATATTTTTGTTAAGTAAAAACTATTAAAATAATAGAAATAGAAAAATTTTATTCAAGAAATTGTTTATTGAAGAACAGGTACTCTTAACCTTGCATCATACAAGACTATTTTATAGCTAGTGTTGTATTATTGCTACCATTTCATAACCATATTATTTAAAATTTACTGCCACTGTTCCATAGCTACCACTCAAACAATTTCTAATTTTTGTTTGGTTAAGATGTTGTAATTTTCAGAAACATTTGGTTCCTGTATTTGAATATTTTTCTTGCTGTGCAATGTATATTGAAAAACATGTATCTGAGAAATCCAATTTTTTAAAACTGAAAACAATTCATTACACACACAATTGGAAACAGTTGATTCAAAAATCACTACCAACTTTTACCAAAATTGTTAAGTTTATATGCTTTTGATTTAAGAAATCGATCAGTTTTAAATTTTGTTATGAAGAGATGGAAATGTCTAATGAAACAGAAATTTATGAGAAAATTCTGTATTCCAGTAATTGAGACAGAGAAGGAAAAGTGCTGAGTGAAAAAAAAATCTATAATTGAAAAAGCTGTTTTTAAAGCTAAAAATCAATGCTGGTCAGATTCTGCCCTCCCCCCCATAAGATTTTTGGTGGAATAAGCAAGAATATAGAGAAACATTCTTAGCCACTCAGAAAATAGTGACACTGAAGGAAATTAACAAACAAATAAAACTGGAGTTATAATGTCCTCAAATATTGGTTTGCAAATAAGAAAGAAAAACTTGAAAAGTCTAGCTATCCAAATGAGAGTGGCAATCATACATAGGATAATACTGAAAAATTAAAATAAAACCACACCATTCTAATTTAAAGTATATTTTATTTTTGAACATCAATTTGAAATAACAGTACCAGTAATGTGCAAGATTTCACTTTTTCACTAACCTAAAGATGATTCATCATCAGTTTTTTCAGAATTTTCCTCAACAATTTCTTCTTGTTCAATATTATTTGTATCTTCTGCTGAACACTTATTTTTTGCTTTCACAAGTGTCCAAGGTTGACCATTTGAATTTTCAGAGGTTTGACACACAGAAATTGTATCAATTCCATCATGCTCTGATTCAAATGATTCACTAAAATAAAAAATTAAAATTATGAACTCATTTTGACCAATTATGAACTAAAATTTAAAGCAATTTTAGTATATATGAATGAAACAGAAAATAAACTCATCACTGCAAACTCCTAGATGTTATAAAACATTGAACTGTTGATCACTAGCACAAAATAATTTAATTTGGAAATGGGAAGATATGTAAATAAATAAATAGAATTTAAGATGCAATATTATTCTATGGTTATAGAAGTATTTTATAACATTCTTGTAATCTAAGAAATCAATTACAAATATCCCCTTTACCATAAAAATATCATTTGATTCCATTTTTCTGACTGCAATATATATAGAGAGTGACAACGGCCAGATTGAGTTAAATATACATTTATTAAGGGGAATTATTTACAAGGGAGGGCTAAAAGTTAGTAAAAAGTAATCGAAACATCATTAGATCGTTGGATTCCACGAGGCGTTTCGTTCCAGCGCCCTCGTCATCGTCTCATCGCCGTCGCTTCTCTCGGTCGTCTCTCGCGCAATCGTTCTATTCGAGTCTGGTTTACTCGTTATCCTCGAACCGCCTTGTCAGATAGGTGGCGCTCTCTTGGCATTCGTCATTAATGAATATAGGAGGGATACGATATGTGCACATCCATTCCTACATCGGCCATCACGACCAAGTATGCGTCCTCGCATGTAAAATAGTGTATTTCAAAATTTCATGAAATAAAACTGAAAAGCTAGAGGAAATAAACTTACAAATAAAACAATTATTAAAAACAGACAAATATGTATCAGAAAATCAAAACTAATAATAAAGAATAAAAAAATAGGTATACAGATGGAAAGAAGACAAACAATACAAAGCAATCTTGAGTATGGTGATAATGTCGAAAAAATGTTAAAGTAAAAGTTTTGCGTTCGTAATGTAACATTCATTTGTTAGGCCATGGTTTCAAGTATTCGGCACAAGTACTTGTTTGGTTGGGCCATCAAAATTTCCACATTTTTCAACGTTGTAGGTATCGTTAGGTTTTACTTGTGTTATTTTATATGGACCGATAAATTTATTGCAGAGTTTTTGTCCAGGTCCTTGTTGCGTTTTTAATAGCAACTAAATCCTTAACACTGTATAAATAAGGAGATTTTTCGAGTAAGATTATAAGACTTTTTGTTTTCATTTTGCACTTTAAGTATTTGCGTTTTGCCGCTTTACGTAGGAGTTCTCTGTTTTCATTAAATTCGAGTTGTAGTTGTTCGTCGATTAATTGTTGAATGCGCAAATCAGTCTTGTTATTGATTTGTGTTCCAAAGAGTAATTCAAAAGGAGTGGTGTTAATGCTTCGTTGGAATGTTGAGTTTAAGACTTCTTGTAGTGAAGGAACATGTTTGAACCATTTCGTGGGATTGTCTTCTGACATCTTAGATAAGACAGGAATAATTGTTCGATTAATGCGTTCTACTTGACCATTAGCACGTGGCAAACCTGTAGTAATATGATGAAGTGTAATTTTTGTTCGAACAATAAGTGTGGAATTCGTCAGAAGTGAAAGTAGTTCCACGATCAGTGATAAGAAAACGAGGATTTCCAAATGTAGTTTTTTGAATGTCTAATTTTTTTTTATTACCTCAGAAGTAGATGTAGTTTTTGTGGGGTATAACCAAACAAATTTAGTGAAAGAGTCAATGACAGCTAAAATGAATTTGTAGTTTTTACTTGAAGTTGCTAAAGGACCAAGATGATCGATATGGTATGTATTTAGTGGTATATCATCTTTGACAAGAGGATGGAGAAATCCTTCTTGTTTACCAGACTTTTATTTTTTTCAATATACATGTTACACAATTAGAAATATATTTTTCAATTTTGGATTGAAGTTGCGGTATAAAATATTTATTTTTATATGTTCTAGAGTTCTTTTAACTGAAAAATGTCCTTTGTCGTGAGCATTTTTGATAAAGTGATGCTGCACGGGAATAACAAGAACTTCGGCACCGTCAATAAATTTATATAGTATATTATTTTTAATACAGTAGTTGTCATATGGACCCTTTTGAAGAAGAGCTTTTATGGAAAGAATGTGTGGGTCCAGCTCTTGAGATTCTTTTATCCTATGCACAATAGAATCATTACACTGGTTTGTTAAAACCTGTATTCTACTTAAAGCGTCGACATGGGCCATTTGTGAGCCAGAGCGATGTAAAATGGTGTAATCATAATCTTGTAAATTCAGGGCCCAACGCGCGATTCGTGTGTTTAGATCTTTCTTACTCATAGTTTTTGTAAATGCATTACAATCAGTAATTATTTTGAAAGGCATTCCTAAAATGTACACTTTAAATTTTTTGAGAGCTTCTATGATTGCTAAAAAAGTTCGTAGCTGGTATATTTTCTCTCCGTTTCGGACGTTTTTCCAGACATGTAATATATAGGATGTAAGGAATTATCATCGGGGAATCTTTGTAATAAAACAGCAGCAAGTCCGTCGATTGATGCATCAGTATGCATTTTTCGGTTTCACAATTTTGTCGATATATACCTAAGACAGGTTTCTGACAGAGCAAACATTTTAACTCGTCAAAGGAAGCTTTTGTTTTACATCAAAATTGAAAGGGGTATCTTTACGTAAAAGATCACTAAGTGGCTTAGCAATTACAGAATAAGCAGGGGATAAATTTACGAAAATATCCAGTGAGACCTAAAAACCGTTGAACTTCTTTAGTTGTTTTTGTTGGGGTAATTGACAACTGATTTAGTTTTAGAAGGGGAAGGAAAAAGTTTATTATTTTCAATAATATGGCCTAAAAATTCAATTTTCCTATGCAGAAATTGACATTTATGAAAATTTATTTCCAATCCGTAATCACTGGACACTTGAAGAACTTTTTGAGTCTCTCAATAGCCTCAGATTCATTTTTAGCAAGGATAACTATATCATTCATGTAAGGGAGAACAATTCCTTGAACAACTAAGTCACGAAAAACTGTATTGATAAAACGTTGAAACGTTGAAGGGCATGTAGAGAGTCCGAAAGGCATTTTAAGGAACTGAAATTGACCATTTTGTGTTACAAAGGAGGTATATGGGCGACTCTGTTTGTTAACAGGCACATGGAAAAAACTATTACGTAAATCAATAATGGTACTGAAAACTCTAGTATCCTGAAGTTTATCTAAAATATCCTCAATGAGGGGCAGAGGATAGTGATCCTTAACTAACACACGATTTAATTTTCGAAAATCAATGCAGACTCGTGGACTGCCGTCTTTTTGCGGACTACTAGGACTTGGCTAGCATAAGCAGATGAACATGGTTCAATAACACCATTTTGTATCCATCCATCTATTTGTTTATCTACTATATCACGTTCAGTAAAAGGTAACCGTCTTGGAGAATGATAAATTGGTTTGTCGTCCGTCACGTAATGCTTAACTCAATATCCGTCGTTTTAATTTTATTCGGCCTATAACATACGAGTAATGCCTCAACATCATTACGAGTTTGTTTTGGAATTTCAGGGCCAATATCAAATTTAGGAATGTCGTCAGTAATTGCGAAAACAAATGGTTGTGGAGAAGCGTCGGATACTTCGTTTTTGTAGCTTAGAAAACATAACACTATCAGGGGTGATAGTCAAATTAGCTTGTTTAATTAGATTACAACCAATAATAATATCAAAGTTCATTGAGTGGTTGGGGACAACATTAATTTTAACAGGAAAGTCTTGGTTGTCAATTGAAACAGTTGAGTTGAACGAACCAATTACATGAGTTTTTGAAAGGCCAAAACCAGTTAGTATATTACCACTATTTATTAAAAAGGGAGCCTAATTGATTCCATACACTTTCTTTCATTAAGGTTACTTGACTTCCGGTATCAACTAAAGATAATATTTTTTTAGATAAAATTTTAACTTCTTTACACATAGTAGTTAATGGGGTAATTTCATCAACATTATTAGAAGAAGGGATATTTTTTTGAGGACAAGCATCAGATTTATGGCCAAAATTTTCGCATAATATACACTTTGGACCACGATGTTTATCTGGGCAAAATTTAGAAATATGACCGGATCCCGAACAATTAAAACAAGTTACGTGATTCCTATCTCTGAAATTTTTATTCTCAAATTTTGAATTAGGCTTTGGTGCATTGAATTTTGGATATCTATCATTTCGATGTTTATGAAGTGTACTTTCAACATCACGGTGTTGGCTACTAAAGTTTGGACTACGCGACGTATCATAAGAGTGATTTTTGCTTTTATTTTGAAATATTTTGTCATAAATTCCTAATTTTTCTTTAAATTCCTGAATTGTTGTACATCCATATAATATTAGCTTATTTGAAGGAGAATCGGGATTCCATTAATACAATATTCCATAATTGAAGTTTCGTCGAGAAACCCTTGACCTCGATTCGCTAATTCCCGAATAGCGACTAAATATTGGAATACCGTTTCATTAGGCCGCATATTTCTATGTTGTAATTCCTTATGCAATTGAGCTTGATTTAATTTTTTCCGAATTCCTGAATAAGTAATGTTTTTATACAACTGTAAGAGTTTATACCACGCTGAGATTGAATAAATAATTTTGCAGTTCCTGTCAAAAGCCGTTTTACAAAAACAATTTTTTGTTGTTCGGTTATTGGGCAAAACGTTAAATTTTCCTCCACATCAGAAAAAAAATGTTCAATTGAGTATGAGTCATCTGCACTGAAAGAACGAAGAGTTAGAAGTAAATCTTTAACAAAAAGCCACGATAAATCGTTTTTCAAAATAGAGGGAACAGCTGACTCATTAATTTGGTTAAGTGCGTCAGCCGATTTCCTGTCTGTAGAAAGTGGGGAAAGCAAAGGAATTTTCTGCATCCCGCGGGGGCATTCTTCTACATCTCGTGTATTTAATTTATTATGAAAAGCGGATAAATCAGCTAGTGAAAACAAAATATTATTACAAAGTTCTTCGGCAGTTCCATTTGTTTCTAGTTGTAAAAAATTAGCTAAACAGATTAAATCGGGTAGGTTTAATTTTTTAAAATAACGGCGGAGTAGTCTTCAATATCAAAATCTTGTGCGAAACCCGTAAACTTTCGCAATTGTTCTCTAGAGGTCCAACTGAATGGGTGATAGTTAAAAACAACAGAATACAATAATTTTACATTTTGCGTATTGCCAAATTTCAAAGCTTGCGCGATAACTGGGATATCATTCAGTGTTAAATAAGACATAATAAATCACTTAAATTGAACCAAAATACGTAAAATATACAAATATTTGCAGATCACTTAAAAATGATATATGAGTAAAATATTTCAACACAGAAAAAAAAAAAAATTAATACGCTATGAAAAGATTAAAGTCTAGAATAAAATGTCACTAGTAGCAGTTGTACAAGTTAAAAAAAAAATATATCGTATCACAGTCACATTAGCAGTTTCAAAATATATTTTCACAATCACTGAGAGTTTGTAAAAAACAATGGAAATAAAAACTCACGGTAAACTTTTGCATACAACGTCTTGATTGTTGAATATTAACTTTCATGAATGTATAATAGTGTTGAAGAAAATCTTGATGTGTCGGCAAAATTATCGACTAAATATCTTCACAATCGTGAATTTTCACACAACACTTGAAATTGAATGAAATCGTCAAACACACGTTGAAAAACGCTTTGAAGAATAAATGCGCTTGAATTTGAATAAAATCGTCCAACACACATTGAAGAACACATTGAATAAATTCACTTATCTTGCATCGTCATCGTCCTTTTACTTGGTTTCTAGGGGATTTTAAGTTAAGGGAAAGGCCGAGCCTCCCATATAGAGAGTGACAACGGCCAGATTGAGTTAAATATACATTTATTAAGGGGAATTATTTACAAGGGAGGGCTAAAAGTTAGTAAAAAGTAATCGAAACATCATTAGATCGTTGGATTCCACGAGGCGTTTCGTTCCAGCGCCCTCGTCATCGTCTTATCGCCGTCGCTTCTCTCGGTCGTCTCTCGCGCAATTGTTCTATTCGAGTCTGGTTTACTCGTTATCCTCGAACCGCCTTGTCAGATAGGTGGCGCTCTCTTGGCATTATGTCATTAATGAATATAGGAGGGATACGATATGTGCACATCCATTCCTACATATATGTATAACAAAACTAAGTTTTTCCCTTCCCAATCACAATTTCCAAAAGAATTGTAAAATGTATTGTTTAAGGTTACATATTTATGACTGGCGATAGCTTTCAAAGATATATAAGAGGAAGAATAGATTAAAATGTTATACATAATTTGTCCAACAAATATTGAAATTGGCTTTTTCTGGCCAATGGGAAGGGGTAAAGGATAGTATCTGTGGATGAGATTGATATACAAGGATGAGATGTAAACTAAGAGAATAGTGTCAGTTGTCCTTCAACTGTTGAAGTATGTATTTGTTGCACAAAGTGAGAGTATTGGTGCTTATGTTCAGAGTAAGAATGTAGATGCACAATCAAATGAAGTTTGAATGAACCATCCAAATTTTGATTTAAACTCAATATGATGTATTATGTTACTAGAATGAAGCTATGTCTAGAACATATGTTTATGTGCAACATGAAAAGTTGAAAGATCATAGAAAATATATCAAAGATGAACACCATACTGGACATCTGAGATCAATCTGAATAGAGGAGCATTCAACAAAAATTCCACAAGATCCTTAGAAAAATTACTATGATTTTGATGCTTTAATATGACAAAGCACTCTATCACACACTGATAACTGTGAAAGAGATACTGGCCAAACACATCAGTGTTGACTCAATTATCTTACAGTCCAGATCTAGAGACGTGCTGATTTTTTCTTCTTCCCCAGGAGAGCATGATTTGGGAAAGATTGATACGGCTCAAGAGACTTCAATGGAGAGCTTATATGTATGTGGACTTCTAGGGTAGGAAGTTTATAAGTTGAAAATTATTAACTTTTTGTTCACATATCTCAATAAATATCTTACTTAGTCTCAAGACCTTTACTCAATACTTCGTAATATTAATACTGTAAGTAGTAACAGTTCAGTAACTTTATTTGTATCAAATTGCATTCATATATGCCAGTGATATTAATTATTTATATATATAAGATAATATTTTTAATTTAATTTTAAAAATGTAGTTTAACTAGTTCACAAATTATTTTTTTAATTAAAGTACTGCAGTAATAAAAAAAAATGAGCATTTTTCAAATTTATGGCATTTTGTATACTATCAAAGTGCCACATTGTTCTGCAGTGAAAAAACACTAGATTATAATTTTTTTTATTTATATATAATACAAAAATTTCAACAAAAACAAGTAGTTTTCAAAAAAATATTACAGTTCTTCTCTTACCATGGCTTAACTAACAACTTCTTTAATAAGGTCTTTTTCCCATCAGGTGGTCCAATCAATGCCAATCGTGTGTGATAGTAAGGAGTACTTCCATGAGTTAATGCATGTTGATAAGCTTCAACTGCCTCTGGACCCCTTGCAATAACTTCTGTGGGAGCACTTCCAGCTATAATATTTTTAAAATCTTAATTAAAAAAGTAAAATTTTTAAAAATAAAACATATTCGTATATACAAACATAGGTTAAAATTTAATAAAATTTACTAAAAGATATAACTAATGTTATTCAATATTTTATTAATTCAAAACATAAAGAAAAATACATTTGAAAGAGAAAAGTATTTCCACTTTTTGACGTTACAAGTCAATTCTTGACCTTCGTATTAATTTGCTCCCGAAATTCAAATAAAAATAAAGCAATGCTAACTAAATATTTATTTTTGACTGAAGTAGATTATAATGTAAATAAATAATAGGTTATTAATTAGTATCCAATATTTCTTTAAATAAATATTAAGAGATGATTAAATTATATATTCTTTTCTTTTTTCCCCTTTTATACAAAATTATAATTACTTATTTGTTATAAGGACCACAATGTCAAACACAGAGCAACATATAGAAAACATGCCAAATTCTGTTTTGTCATTATTACGTTTGTATAATGCATGTATCTTTTTCGATAATATTGCCAATGTTCATGTTGGCAACATAAAGAAGCAGTGGCCAATCCATGACCTCTATAACTAATATGTATCAAGTAAATTATGTAATACAACTGGATTTTTGTTATCTTCATACACCAAAACAACTATTTTTAATTAAAATAATATTCTCCTATGAAGGTAAGCAAATATATGAAGGCCTTAGTTCAAATTTTTGATGGTCAGAGCTTTTTGAATAAAATCTTTATCAAATTCTTTTTGCATTTAGATAATTTATTTTTTACAGATAGTCTTCATTTGGCAAAGGTTCTAAGCAAGATTTCATTAACATATCATTGTCTCCATTATATGCATCTAAGAAAGTGAATAATTATCAGTTAATCAATACAAATTAAAATTATTTTAACTGAAACAGCTTCAACAATTTTGTATAGCCATCAGTTTTTTTTTCCCCATAATCTCTTATTTCAGCGGTTCTTAAAGTGTAATCTGCAGAACCCTGGGGGTCCATAAAGGTTTCTCCTTTAATGTTAAGATTTCCCTATTTTACAGATTCTGAAAGGACTCATGGAAAAATTGAAAGATGTGGCATACACTAGACTAGATCCCAAAATTGCCCCTATCGAAAAAACTACTAGAACATGTATTTCAATGAAGAATATTAATTCATTGTTTACAGCTATATAGCCATAACTGCAACTTAATTGTTTTAGTTAGATGCTCACTGTTTTCTTAAAAGAAAAAAAATGAATAAGAACTGCAACTTAATTGTTTTAGTTAGATGCTCACTGTTTTCTTAAAAGAAAAAAAATGAATAAGAAAGTCTGTATAAGTAGAGCATTCACAGTCTTAGGATTACTGAGGAACCTTTAAATGACTCAGGCTCGGCTTAGAAATCAGGATGGTGTTTTTAAAATCTTGGGGGTCTACAATATCAGGCTAATACATAAAGGGTGGAGACACAGGGATCAAAAGTTTAAGAATTGCTGTCTCATTTGATTCTAGAAGAATGAAAGAAAATGGTACTTTCCTTCCCAAATAATATTATACCATCCAGCGATTTCAACAAACAAAAAGATATCACAAGTTAAAAAACTGTCATCAAATGCTGTCATCATTATTACTACTGTGTTCCAACTTGTCCAGGTATGGTTTCCATTATTGGCTATATATTGCAGCATTTGATGTCTTTTCATTTGACGAAATTGGTTGTTGGTATAATATGCAAGTATCAAGAAAGCTAATGACTTACGGTGAATGCGGAAGGGAGAGTCATTACAGAGAAGTGTAATCATTTATAAGCACATATCAATAAAAATTCAGCTTTTAAATATGGTGGAAATATGTATAGATAGTAAACTGCGTGAATGTAGAATATACAAAAGTTGATAATATATTGAGGTTTTAAAAATATTTGGATAACAAAAGCTCAAACCCTTTCATAGTTCAGTAGTAAATAAGACTAATTTATTTCCTATTTATTCACCAAAAATGAAAATTCTCTAAAATAAATAATGTAGCAAGCATTAAGAGTTTTCAGAGAGAATAATTCTTGTGTTATTTTCAGGTTTTAACACATACAAAGAATACATATGTATCTTTATGAAATAAGTACAGTTAGTACAACTATATCATAGCATATGAATATTTTAATTAACATTAAAGAAAAAACTTTATACCACTTACAATTGGAGACAAATTTTGCAGAAACAGAAATTCCATATAAATCCAAAAGAATCCATAACTGCTCTTTCAAAGGCAAACCTGCTAGTATTGCACCTTTATGATCATTATTGACAAATAAATGAAGCTGGCCTTTACAATTCACATAAAAAGTTAATCTATAAAAGCAAGAGGAAAAGAGTGACAAGTATGCTTATTTTAATTATATTTTATCAAAGTTTTTAAAAGAACTTGATTTATTCTTTTTTGGTACTTTTTCCTGAGTACAATATTTGAGTCTGAGGGACCTTTGTGTTTATTAATAAATAATAGTGCTTAATTACATAGAGTATTATATAAAAAAGATTTATATAATACATTTAATAAACTTTAAAGTTTGGTTCTGTCTGGTACTCAGCTAATAGAAAGGATACTCATGTATTATCACAACCTGTTGGCGACAATATATGAAACAAAGCACCTGGTTGCCAATTCAACGTGTACAACACATAGGAAATTGGGGTTGGCAACTTGGTGAGTTGTTAAAAGAGTTCTGATTGTTGCCATAATATGCAAGTACCTAGAAAAGCACCCTTTCTTATTAAAAAAATTTTTTGCTACATATAATTAAAAATAAATAATAAAATTATATAAATGTATTATAATTTTTTTCAAATTGCTCATAATTTTTTATTACATACACACACACACATATATATATAAATTCAATTTATTATTCATATAACAAAATGTAAGATTTTTTGAATATTTTAAATGTTCCTTGATTAAATTAAAAATTAGAACCCCCTCCTTTTTATTACACATAAAGAATTTATATATTCCTCTTGCTAAATTCCCCAAGTCGTGTTGACTTAATATAATGGGGACAAAATGCGTGTGTGAAATTAACATAAATCTTTTCATCAGGGGTGTAGCTACCGCAGTATCAATAATACAGGACCTCCAAAACATATAAACAAAAAATTGTAACATGTTAAGGACCCAACAAAAGAGCCTCCAAGGAATTTTGATACATGACCCCCAAAGAACTAACTATGCCAGTGCTTCTCATATTTATCACGCATATATGCATATGTTTACAGTAATGATGAAGATATTTTATACATTCATGCATATTCTATATATGCTACAAAGGCAATTTGTGTGTTATTTAAAATAAATAATGAAAAATAAAGATAATACATAAAACCCAATTAAATGGATATTAGAAAATAAGCCTTCTTACATGCTCAATTTAACTTAATTTTCCCATTAATTCTGTGAAAATATTATTTTTCATGTTTTTTTTTGCTTTTGTTAAAAGAGAATTTCAAAAAATAATAAATAAAAATGGTGCTATAGTTTCATACATTTAAAAGAAATTTTTTGTAAACATTTACTTTAAAATCTCAGTTGTGAGAATTTGCCTGTATCAAGTCTTCAAATTGTAAAGGATGAGAGGATATTTTAAGAATTCTTTGCTTAGTAGTAAAAACGAGATGTTATAAAAATGATAAAGCTCCAGCTTTGAATATCGCATACTTTTCAAATTAATTTTCTGAATAAAATGTTTAAAATTGAAATTTGAGAGAAATGATTAAAACTGCAGCATTGATGAAATGCGGAAAATTTTGGTAATTGTGCAACACTGTATACAAATTAAAATTAACTCACCACTATATTATGACAATAAAAGGAATGAAAATGTAGGAAATAATAATCACTTGTTCCTAAAAAAATATAGCTATTCTATTACTAGCAATAGATTCTTATATCAGAAGTAACATTTAAGATATCAAAACTTTTGTTTTTATCGAAGTACGTCTTATGCGTCAGATTATTTTTTAGATTTCACTCATACGAAAATGTTACACCTAAAATCAAGGTTCATGTAATTCGTTCTAATATTTTTATTCACTCTCTCTCTCTCTTTCACATTTCAAAGTAAATGAGTAACGTTTTACTTGGGGTGAAACTATAAACTAAATATTCCAGTTTTCAAAAATTGCACATTTTCGTCTGAAACAACTATGTTGCCAGTCGCAATTATACAATAATAAAATCACTTTTAATCGTTTGTCTAATGATGGAAAAAGTATCCTCTTTGGATATTAAATGAGAATACTAACGTCGCATGTTCAGCTTCACGTAATTTTGAACCATGGTCAAGTGACGTGGACGACATGGAACTAAAATCTTTTATTTTTAGTGACATAACGTGCATCGAGTTGTCTTTTTTATTAGGCTCGAACTCTTTTGTTATTTTTATTAAATGAAATTTAAAATATTTTATTTTTTAAAATGAATACATTTTCAAACCAAAAACTGGAAAAAAAGAATGCAAAAACTGAAGATCAAGCAACTGAGTGAATATTAACGTCGTCCTATTCAGTTGCATGAGGGCTTTTGGTGATTTACATAATTTTGAACCGTGGCGAAGTGAGGAGGCCAACATCCGAGCTGGTATCAATCTCCTAACTTCCATTCCACACCAACGGGAAAACGTGTGACCCCGACAGATTTAACGTGTATCAGCCTTTCTACACGGCGGGTTTTCAGCGGCAATAGGTTACGAACATACATTTTAAGTGCTTTTTTGTATTTACAATACAGAAGTTCGAATAAAAGTAAAAACTTGAGGGTAATTAATATCAAATAAAGATTAATTGCTATCATGATTGAATTAGTTACGATTAACATAAGAGTTATTTCTTCTGCGTATGACGCATCGACGTAGCAAAAACTGTTTGTCAAAGAATAAAAAAGAAGAAAAATCTGTTTTTTTTTAAAAAATTAATTCACATGTGGTTTTGATTTAAAAAATAATAATTTCAATCTGTTAACATTTGAGTAAAGGGTATTTTAAAAGTATTTTTATGTTTGGATAAATGATAAATTAAAGGAGCGCCTATTAAAATTTATTGTAGCATGGATAAGGAAAGTTCAAGTCTCAAATGTTGATTTCATTTGTGACCATGACTTCTTCTGATCAGGGACGTCTTAAGGCATGGGCAAACTGGCATGGGCCTCACACTTTATGGGGGCCTCGTTGCGTTCTCGATAATTTCACGATCCTGATAATTTTAATGGTTGAATATTATTCCTGTAATTTTCTCCTAAACACAGGGAATTTCAATCTGCATATTAACTGGCAAAAGTGGTAAGACTGTGTTATCAGATGATGACCATTGTCCATAGGCCTAGGCCTAATACCATAAATAATCATTCAAATCCTCTAGTCAAAATGCTGCCATCGGCGAGCCGGTTTGTACTTAGGGTTTTGAGATTGTAAGTCGTGCATATTTATTTGTTTCAAAATACCGTTTGAACGAGTATTTGACAATGCATGCTACTGTTTACTTTTAAAGATTTCAAGTAGGGCCTACTTTTACATAGGGATCCAGGTCCCAAAAAAATCTTCTCTCGAGGCCCAGGGTCTGAAAGAGTCTTGAGGCGTCTCTGCTTCTGACCATGGTTCAAAAGTGCGAGGAGTATTGACTATAATTAGTGAACTTTTGTGTGTGTGTATCGAACAGAAATAAACAGGTGGAATGTTCAATAAAACAAATGCAGTAAAACGTGTTAAATACGAATCTCCAATGAAAACCAGATTTATAAATTGTAATTGTGCAATTATTACTGATATCCCCCCGCGTTTTATAATTTCCTACGTTTAAAAAAAATTACATTTAACAAGAGGAATAAACTTTATTTAGTTATTTACATATAATTCAATAGCATATAGTAATTAATACTGTAAATATAAATATTGTGATATAAAACTATAAATTTATTAATAGTATTAATAATAAGTAATAAAATTTATAAATAATTTTCGCGTGGATCAAATCTCGCCTCCCTAGCTTTCTTCTCTTTATTTTAGACACGATTAGTTATGGTTTGATATTTTTAAAACACACATCGTAAAAGCATGTCAAATTTGTCAAGGAAATTTTATTAGTGTCAAAAAACATAGACGCTTCACTTCGTTAGGACATTGTCTCCAGCGTGAAAAAACAACAGCTTATAAATCTTGAATATGGATGTACTCTCTTACTTCTTGAAATTCAGGTAACTTCAGAGTGCTTATCTTCTGGCCACGGTAAAACAGTCGCCTGTGTCGTGTGTCTAGCGAATGAAATATGTGACCTCGGGTAAAAGCCTCCAGATCTATATACAAAACTTATTTGTCACTTAATCTCCTGATTGTTCTTTCTGTCCGCTCTGGTTATAAAAGCAAGGATTCTTAGATTGCGGCGTTTTCGGTATAATTCAAAATATCTCGTCATAGCTTCTAACTAAGCTAGTTAATTACGTTGATGCACAAAAAAAATGAGCAAATTTAAAATTGAAAATAATGTGACAATTTAAGAATCAGGACTACTTTTTTTTATATCAGGAATAAAGGGGCAAGAATGCCTTCTTGTTGCAATGTAACCTCTACAACAAGGATTTTTATTTCCCGCAGATCTTTTAGTCAATAAGAATATGACCACAAATTCCTTCTTAAATGAGCTTTCCCCAGTGACGTACCTTGAATATTACGCACTCCCTCCCCTCCCTGCAAAGTTAGGTTTTGCCTTTGATATTTTATAAATTTGTTAAATATGTACTTGGCGTCAATCAGTGCCGATTTTAGCTCATTTCGATCCCTAGGAGCAAACGATCTACGGGCCCCCTTCGCCCTGGCGGATTGAAATTTATTACCGGAAAACTTGGTTAAGTCCAGCTTATCCAGGCCCCTAGGCGCCCACCCGAAGCACCCAATGGATAAACCATCACTGGAGTCAATCGATTTTTGGCCCCCTAGAATCCTGGGGCTTCGCCCCAGTGTAAGGGTTGCGGGGTATACGTTACTTCACTGGCTTTCCCTATCAATAAACACCCGTTTGCATCCTTTCCTTTGCATGTAATAAATTACGAAAAATAATTGAGACATTAAAAAATATTGAGGAGAAAAATGAGTACTACTTTCATGACAAATTAAATAATGGAAATTTTTAATATACTGTGCATAGTAATTATCATTGGGGGTATTTATCGTACCTAGTCGCCAATAGCTCTCGTACAGCTTTATTGTGTGAATTTAATATAACTGTCACTACCACTCATTCGGAGCACTTAGTCCCTGTTGGATTCTCATCGCCACTCATGACCTTTAAGACTGTCTTTGGTAACTGTTAAAGAATAGGACCCCCAAATTCGGAATATTTTTTCGGATATAAAAGCACACCACCATTAATCTATTTTGGCTTCACTATCCTGTAGAGAATCACTTATTTTATCATATTACTCATTTTTATACGAATTGACACATTTTTTTTTTCTTTTATAAAATATGTTTCGCATTTTTTTTTCATGTACCGTAATGCTAAATGAGCTATCCCTTCACATGTTAATTGAAAAAGTTAATTATTTATGAAATATTTTGAAATTTTAAAAACGCTCTATCATAAATTACTATGTCACAAATTTTTTATTAAAATTGAGGCAGTTTTCTGTCCAAAAACGTGCTCCACGTTAAGATTACGCTCTCGTACATATGGAGAAAACAACCTTGAGGTGGCTGTAAAAAAGCATTCCATTATTCAGAGTTATTTAATTTCTTAAAACTAATTAAATTTGGCTTTTATATTTATTGAGAGACTCCAAATTAGAATAATTAAATTGAAATATAATTTTTAGGGGTATTTTAAAAATCAGATAAAAGAGGATAATATAAAGATCAGGACAATAATACATAAATCTGTATACCGTATAAGAAAATCACTCACTCATTGCGAGATCTCCAGAACTATATTAAATATACAGATTTTGAAATTTAACAGGGCATGTTTCTTTTGTTGAATATATTCAACAGGAACGAGTTTTGCAGAAATTGACCTCCAAGTTTACGTGCGGGGTTGGGGGAGGTGGGTTTCTTGGTGACTACTAATTACTACTACTATCGTTGAAATTTGTTTCATAATGAATTAAGTTTTTCTCTTTCAAATGCTCGCATGCTTCCTAAAACTATTTTATAAACTTCTAGTGAAGAATCTTTGATTACAATTAATTTGTGAGATTCTAAATCTTCCTATATCAGTCAATTATGAGATTTAGTTATTTCAAAATTTTTATTTGACTTGAATGAAATTCTGAATTATTTAATGTAAATCAGAGATAATAAACACGTTATCCCAAAAAATATTTTGTATTTTTTTTAAACATGAATCTGACCTAGTGCATTGTTGATGACAATCTGCATCCCTGTTGAAATCGAAGTTTCAGAACGAAATCTAAAATGAAAAAAGGATATAAAACCTTAAGTTTTTAAGTAACATTTTACAAATGAAATAAAAAAAAATAATTTTTCCTTTCTTCTTAATTGTGCTAGTATTCTCTTACATTTTTTCTCTTTTGCAGGAAAATGACTTGAACGTGATAACAGTGCAAGAACGGACTCACGCAAGTCTTCCATTAACTTCTAGAATACATAAATTATGGACAAAATTCGATTAGGTAATGCACCTTGAACTTGGATACAAATGTTAAAATTCGATTTAACAATCCTGCCAAATGGGTAAAATGAATGCTCCACTCTAGCTGATATTCTTGTCAGTGTGCTCTAACAATTGGATGGGTATATATATCGTGTATTTATTCGTTCTATGGTGAATGCATATTGACAAGGTTTTGAAACTGAGCCTCACTTATTTAATATGAAAAAAAAAAAAGTGTTTCAGTATCTACAGATTAGTGAGTCAATATTAATATTTATTTAATACACACACTGGCCAAGAATTAGAAACCCTTAAGATTTGCATTGGAATGCGTTCTAGGGATGAAGTATGCAAATTTTTCTTATGACGTGGATTACACGAGGTTAAGAAAGTATAAGAAAGGTGTAAGAGTGCTTTTCACGATGAATGAAGTAAAATGGGAAAAGCGACTTTCACGATTTGAAAAACGGCTTATTGTTGGTGCCCGTTTAACATGAGCCTCGATTTCGAAGACAGCAGATCTTATTGGGTTCTCAAAAGCAGCCATTTTAAAGGCTTTCAAAAGCTGGAATCAGAACCCACAGTCTTTTTCTGGAAGACGTAACTGCAATTCGAGCACAGTTTTCCAAAAGCGTGATGGGCGTCATCTTCTACGAATTGTATGGCAGAAAAGGGGCTCTACTGTTCTTCAACTGACAAATCGTCCCTCAAGCATCTTTCCGACAGATTTTAATTCAAACCACGAACAGAGAATTGCAGAGGATTTGAATGCATAGTCGGATACCTGTGAGAAAACCACTCATTTCTACCCTAAGTTCTAAAATTTATTCTTAGTGGTGTCGGAAAAGAAGACACTGGACAACTGAGGGTTTGATTGAAATGAGTAATGTAGTCAGATGAATCATGCTAAACCTTATTTTCATTGATGGAAGACGTTGAATTTGGCGAGAGCCCCAAGAAGTCATGAATCCATCTTGCCCTACAAGCACTGTGCAAGGGTCTGGTGGGCGTGTCATGATATGGGGCATGTTCTTCTGGCATAAAAGTGGTGCCTTGGTGTTTCTCTAGAGAGGGGTGTCCACCCCGAATGACCTTGCGGGCCACTTCTGAAAAACATTATAATCCCGTGGGCCACACATAAAAATATGTACCTTTATATCAGACTAGCCGTTACCAACCCGCTCCACTGGGTATTTCACGATGTTGCATATATGTATACTGTTTACACATATATTAATTATTGATATCTAGCATTAAGAATTCGATTGTATTGAAAAATATATTTATAGCTGTTACACTCTCACCCCTTGATGTAAAAAGAACATAAATTATAATATCTAATTTCTATTTATGTCTAAAATCGAAGTAGAAAGATTTTTTTTCACTCACTTAACCTAATAATCAAGTGGATTTCCACCAAAGCAACTTTCAGTGGATCTCTACTCCATAAAATAAACATGCGTGCTGAATTTCAAGTCTAAATCTAACAGAGCAAAAACGGAATTTTTATCATCAATACCTCGTTGACAGCATTCTTAGCGGATTTCAATTCAACAAAAGAGACATGCAAACCAAATTTTATTATTATAGTCTTAGCAGTTCAAAAACGGGAATTTTGTCTATCAATACGCCCCAATAACTTTCCCCGCTTCCCCCTGGAGTTGATTTCCGTAAAATTCATTCTTAGTGGAACTCTATTCAACTAAAGAAAAAGTGCTCAACAAATTTCAAGTAAGTGAGTTAAATTCAAAAACAGGAATTTTTCTATAACATGCCTTAATCCCTCGCAAACCCACTCCTTTGGGGGTCCGTTTTCGCAAAAATCTTTGTAAAAGGAACTTTATTCCATGAACGGAACATACCTTCTAATTTTCAAGCAGGTGGTTCTATTAGTTGAAACGCGGAAATATTTATCTATTATACGCCCCTTAATCACCCTCAGTGACCCTTGGGGATCAATTTTCCCCAAAACTATTTTGTAGCGGATCTCTACACCATGAAAGGAATTAGCTTACCAAATTTTAAGACTGTTTGTCTAATAGTTTAAAAATGGAAATAATTATCTATAACGCCCCTTAAGTCCCCGCAACGCCACTTAGGAAACGATTTACACAAAACCCATCTCATAGCAGATCACTACTCAATGAATGGAATCTGCTAACTCAATTTCAAGATTTTACGCCTAATAGTTTAAAAAAGGAGTTAATTGCCTATAACGCCCCTTAATTCTCTACAACGCCACGTGGGAGTCGATTTTCACAAAACCCATTCTGTAAGGGATCTGTACTCTATGAAAGGAATCCGCTTACCAAATTTCAAGACTGTACGTCTAATAGTTTAAAAATGGATATAATTATGTATAACGCCCCTTGGATTTCGATTTTTGTAAAAATCATTATGTAGGGAATCTACTTTATGAAAGAAATCTGTGTACCAAGTTTCACGACTTTACATCTAATAGTTTAGTAAAGGAAATAATTATCTATAACGCCCTTTGGGGTTCGAACTTTGCAAAATCCGTTCTTAGCTGACGTCTACACCATGAAGGGAACCTACCTACCAAATTTCAAGTTTGCAGGTTTAATAGTTCCGGAGATATCGTGATTAGTCAGTCAGTGAGTAAGTGAGTCGCTTTTCTCCTTTATATATATATAGATACGGAACCAAAAAAGCATTTATTGAAGTGAAAACTTAAAGCAGAATGAATTATTGTTATTGTATTCATTATTTTTCATGTGTGTATACATACATAGATAATATAATAATATTTATATAATATAATAATGCGCAATGATCAAATAATGTTTAAAATATTACAGTGTGTGTTGCCATTTTCTTGAAAATTACGGTGTTCCTTTTGAATTGATCTTTCGTTACTCATTGCTGAAATTTGATAATGCTGTCATTCGCAAACGATCAAGTATACATTGTCCTTTATCTTAATCGTCCTGAATATTTTTTTTTTCAATTTTAAAAAACATCTCTGACTGCCTCTTGCTTTTTGCGCACTCCGAACAAAAAAGGAGGAGGAGAAAAGAAAGTTGCACACACAGAGAATCATGTACCATCCAAAGTAAAGGATATGCGTAATGCAATTCGAAATTTATCAAAAAAGTAATTTACTATAGTAAAATGAAATGTAACTGTTTGATAAAATATAACTCTATTTTAATCTAAAGGACATTTCTTATCAAAAAGGATTTATTTTAAAACAAGAACATGTGACAGGCAAATACATTGTGGATATATAAAGGGTGCTTTTTTGAGAGGTATATAAATTTAAATTGCAATAAAACAACGATGTATTATTCGATTGTCATGAATTTTTTTTTATTCGAAAGATAATCTTGTGGCATTACATTTTAAATATGATTTCTGGCATAGGACTGTCACGGCTGGCTCGGATGTAGTCCAATCTGGACGTCCAATTTTCGATGACTTTTTCCAACATTTGTGGCCGTATATCGGCAATAACACGGCGAATGTTGTCTTCCAAATGGTCAAGCGTTTGTGGCTTATCCGCATAGACCAATGACTTTACATAGCCCCACAGAAAATAGTCTAGCGGTGTTCAATCACAAGATCTTGGAGGCCAATTCACAGGTCCAAAACGTGAAATTAGGCGGTCACCAAACGTGTCTTTCAATAAATCGATTGTGGCACGAGCTGTGTGACATGGTGCGCCGTCTTGTTGGAACCACAGCTCCTGGACATCATGATTGTTCAATTCAGGAATGAAAAAGTTAGTAATCATGGCTCTATGCCGATCACCACTGACTTTAACGTTGTGGCCTTCATCGTTTTTGAAGAAGGATTCCACCAGCCCATAAAGCGCACCAAACAGTCAGTTTTTCTGGATGTAACGGTGTTTCGACATACACTTGTGGATTAGTTTCACTCCAAATGTGGCAGTTTTGTTTGTTGACGTAGCTATTCAACCAGAAGTGCGCTTCATCGCTAAACAAAATTCGCTTATGAAAATCGACCATTATTTTCGAAATAAAATTGCACAATTTGAAAGCGTTGTTCAGGCGTGAGTCTATTCATGATGAATTTCCAAACCAAACTGAGAATAAATCACTTGACAGCTGTTAAATCGGTCGCCATCTTGGAAAGTAATGCCAACTTAAACTTCTATACCTGGAAAAAAAAACACTCTGTACATATATATAAATTTTCCCTCAAATAAATTTCAAAGTGAAAAAACTTTAAAAATCGGATATTTAAATTTTTTTTAAAAAAAGAGTCAGCGGCCGCGCAACTTACGTACTGGCGGGCCGCGTGTTGGACACCCCTGCTCTAGAGTAAATAAAAAGCCATGAGATACATACACCTAGATATACTGGCAGATCAAATGAATCCTGCAACATTGCATTTTTACTCTGATGGTGACGGATACTTCATGAACGATAATGCAACTATACATCGTACTAGAAGTGTTCAAAATTGGTTCTCTGAGCATCAGTATGATTTCCAATACCTTCCCTGGCCACCGCATAGCCCGGATCTTAACCCCATTGAAAATATACGATATGATAGAAAGACGCATCCGACAGCACTTTTCTCTTCAATAAAATTTGCAAGATCTAAAAAGCTGGATAGCCGATGCATGGTATTCTCTGGACGTAAATACACTCCAGAAGCATGTCGACTCGATAACTAAGTGAATCTGAGAAGTTATCCGGGTAAAAGATGGCCCAATAAAATATTGATTTTGGGTTTCTAATTCGTTGGCGAGTGTATGTATTTTCTGCTGGAATGTTTTGTTGAATAAAAATTCGTTTTTAACGTTTTTCATTTTATAATGAAGAAAAATTCTTTTTAAAAAAATCTTCCTGTAAAATATGAGCAGACAATGAGTTTCTAACTGGCCTGAATTCAACAAATGGGGAGAAAAATTCGCAAAAAAAAAAAAAAAAAAAAAAAAAAAAAAAGACTTAAGATGGTAAGCTAATTAAGGGAGATTATTTAAGAAATATAACATTAGAAAATATTTGAAAACAATTGACACAGCTCTTGTGTATCCCTTTAGGGTAGGTAAAATGCGTATTTAGGAAATCTTTAAGAAATATACACTGTCTGTAAATATCTATGAAAAATGTTTTACAAGCATTTTCCCAAGATTATTGAATGGCGCAGTATAGCCAAATTTGGCTCTTGCGCCATTAAACACAACACTCACTCACTCACCCAAGATTATTCAAATAGATATTATATATAAAGTGTCAAATGTGTAATTAATCCAAATGATAACATAATTTGTTTTATTTACATTTAAGTAAAATAAAAAAATTGAAATATCGAGCCAAATAAATTAATAAAAAATCCTAATGTAAGAGAAAAAATCCTACTGGTATGCGTATATAAAAATTTGAGAAATTGTTGCTAATGTTAATTAATGTTTTCGTTAATTTATTTATACGATATTACTATTTTATTCGAATATATAGAAATACTAGTTGGTATACTCGTTCTTCGCATGGGTGAATTGAAAAATTAAGCAATGCAGATTAAAGGATAAAGAAGTTTTTAATGAGTTAATTTTGCGTGAATTGCAAATTAAACAAAAAAAAAAAAAGTTTTTTGCATATCTCAGCTGAACAAAAAAAAAAAAAAAAAAAAAAAAAGACATGCTTGTTAAATTTTAAGTCTGTAGATCTAATAGTTGATAAAAAAAGATTTTTTAAATCTATAACTTCTTCCTTAACTCTCTTGTGAGTCGATTTTCGAAATTACCTTCCTATGCTGATCTCTGCCCAGCAAAAGTAACACAAAGTTACAAATTTTATGTAATGAACGCTTAAAATAGTGTAAGTAATTTATATCTGGAAGTGTAATACGTTAATATTACTTTTTGCTGTATTATTTTATGTTAAAATTGTAATCTATCTCACACTCCACCTGTTCAAGACTTCGCAGTTCCTAGCGTTGACAAAACAAAAAGGGAAAGTTTTGCTTCACACATAAGAGATAGCTGTCGAGGACTTTTTAGCAGATGGCAGAATTTTTTCCTACTTTCTTAACCATTATCGTTATATTTTGGACACTGTACACAATATTTTTATAAATTATAGCGCCTATGTGTTATTCTGATGTATAAGCTATATTATTGTAAAGTTACATTAAAATCCATTCAGTAGTTTTTGCGTGAAAAAATAACAAACATCCATACATACAAACTTTGGCGTTTATAATATTAGTAACGATTTCATTCGGGGACATTGTTACAAATGAGACAAATTTTTTTTGCTTTAAATAACATTCTTTCAAGTAGCGTATATGTTAGTAGTACGATAAGCACATAATAGGTCAAAGTAGCATTTTACAACCTATGGTGCACGTACTTCAGATGTACATGAAATAATCTAAAGGGTACACGAAAAAAAGATCTAATGATGAACATTGATAGATTTTTGGAACATAACGGAAAAGATTTTTACAATGGTAAAAAGATCTAAGCGGAAGAGAGTTGTGACGTCATAATTCTTTTTTCTCATATTACATACATATTAAGTTATATTCTTTTGTTCGTATGACGTCACGGTTTCTTGTTTTAAGCAGCACACAACTACTAAAAGGTTTTTTTTCTTTCTTATTATATGGAAATCATTGATTCAGGGATATTTTTATACGGTGAAATAATTTTTTAAATTATGTAACTTGAATAAAAAGGGAACAATTTTATTCGTTTTGAATTATTATATCGCAGAATATTGAATTTTCTCTATTTTTGTTGAATGCATTACACACACAGTTAATTTAACTATCGTACTACAAGAGGCTTCAGAAAGGTTGGTAATATTGTTTTTCCTGTCTCTCTATTTTGTTCATTCTCATATTACTTTTTAATAAGTTCTTAACTTGCTCTCAAAGTAAATAATGCCATGGTTTTATATTTTTTAAAACTTAATGAAAAGTGTTTAATATTAATTTTGCATAACTGGTGAAAATAAATTTATTATTACTATATCTGTACATGTAGATATTAGTAATTATGCGTATTGTGAATGGAATGGAATGCGTAGAGCAATGATAATAGATCAAGGGTCTCGCGGGTAAAAAACGGCTGAGAAATGCTGGTGTAAAATACATGCATTTAGAAAACTTCTAAAGCATAATAAATCTTTATTAACATCCAAGAGAAAATAAAAAAAAGTAAATGAAGATAAGAATTTTATGTTACATCAATGCACTGATTGTCACGAAGGTTTTTGATGCTTCAATAACATATAATACTGATCTGTAATTATGTCTCAGAAACCAATTCAAGTCTAAGTTTATTTCTATAAACACCAAATTGAGCATGTATAAAATTTTAATCAGGCCTATAAGGGCCGATTTATCCTTTGGGTGCTTTGGATAGGCACCCAGGGCCCGGATAAGCTGAACTTCGCCAGATTTTATGGTTATAAATTTCGATCTTCCAGTTGCAAGGGGACCTGTAAATCTTCTACGCTCTGGGCCCGAAAAAAGCTTAAATTGCCCCTTAGGCCTATTGTTCTGTACGGAAGGAAATGTTGGACCCTCAATAAAGTTGAGGGAAAAAAAGCTGCCTTTCTTTTAAAGGAAAATCTCTGGACCTATTCAAGAGAACAATGAGTGGAGAATTCTTTACAATCATGAAATTTACAGGAAATATGGCGGGACTGACATTATGAGAATTATAAAAGCATCACACGCGTATTAGGTGGCTGGACCATCTGCACAGATATACCGATGCTTTTTCTACCACAAAAGTAACTTTTTAGAAAATTAAAGGGACCAGACGTAGAGGACGACTACCTACACGATGGTTAGACGATGTTGAAAAGGACCGCAAACTAGTGGGAATCAAACGATGGAAGGCCCTCGTGCCTGATAGGGTCAACTGGAGGAGTATCAGTGAGTCAGCCTTGGACTGAAAAAGGCTAGTGAGCTTATGAAGAAGAAATAATTATGTGTTTTGACTGAAAAGCAGATTTTCTCCTCAAGATGTTTTTGTTGGGGGAAAATTTCTGACATAAATGACAACCAAAGAAATAGTATAAAAATCAAATTATTTTACTTTTAGAGACTATTTTAATAAATATTTCACATCCGTTTTCTTCTTGTTGATGAGAGTTGTAAATCTGAAACATAATTGATTGATTATTTTGATTATTTACTGACATCGCGCTTCGGAGTATCATAAGGAATAGTGGCGATGAACCGCGTAATTTTGAACCACGGTCAAGTGACGTGATACCTGATCTAATATTTCACTCTAGAAATCTCCACTAAACGCAAACGTAAGGTCTTTAATCCTCGAAAGATTTAACGTGCATCATCCCCTCTATAAGACGAGTCTTTAGTGACACGTAATTCGAAACCACATGATAAAATCGCTGGTCCCGATATTATAACCATGAACACTCGGTTGTTGAGGACACCTAATAACAATAACAAAGGAAAATGACCATTTGGTTTTACTGCATATTAAATTAAATGAAACTCAAAAATTCTCAAGGGATGATATTTGAAAAATTGGTTAGGGAAGTATAACGTGGGTGTCATTCTTCTCTATTTGATAGTTATTAGAAATCCCATGTCACCTACAGAGGGCCTAACTGTTATGAGTTGTTTTACGAAATGTGTTCAACTCCTGAAGCTTTTAATGCAGAAGATTTCATTATCAGGAAGTCAAAGCTGACCTTAGTTTCGTACCTGTTTTGTGAATTCCCAATATATGTTCAAATTAGGCAATGATATGTTATAATTAAGCTTCTCTGTTATTTCCCAACTAATAGATAAATAAATATTTTTGTCGAGTATTTTTTTCCTTTTATGTAATGATGATACTTTTAAATTAAGTGCATTTTTTAAATTTTACGCGTCTTTTTTAAAAAATGCTTATGTTCAGTTTAGAAAATATATCTGTTGGAAGAAAAGGTTGGCAACAAGACTGAGATCCATGAATTGATTGGCTGGGATTATTCGATTGAATCTATCCACTGTCGCTGACACCATTCAGTCAAATATCTAGCTATTTATACGTGTGAGATAATCTTAATTCCCAAACTATAGGTTTAGATAGTTTACAACAATTGACCTAGAGAAATAACAATTATTTTCCTTAAAAAACGTACCTATTCCCATGTTTCGCCCAAGTTTCTGGCAAAGGTCGGGCCCAGAATCCAGATTTGGATGTTAAATCTGGACAAACGTAACGAGGTAATTTCTTGTTAGCAAGAGAAGCAGGATCATGTGAAGTAACTCCGATTCGAAGCGCTCCAGTCCAATCCTCATTCGCTCCAAGGTGGAGAGATATTCGAGAGTTGATAGCCAAGGGCTTGTTACTGAAGGTGACGCCATCACAGAAAGAACTGGTGCGAGATGCTCTGCTTCCACCCTCGTCGATGACCACGTTGCAGCCATGGACACTATGAAATTTCATTGTGGACTATCATTGCTGGTATTCTTTCTTCCCCAGCTTTCCTCAACTGCGGAAAGTAACAAAATTTAAAAGATTTTGGAGAAGGTATATTACACTAACATAACAAAGTTGCTGAAAAATAATAGTAGAAATATCAAGTAATAGGTTAGATTTTCGCTGTGATTCAAAAAAGCGATGTCAGTTCTAAAAAATAATTGTATAAAACGATTTTCATTATGCATTTTATGTTTCAGAATGCTCATAAAAATACATCTTGGCCAAATAATCCTTCAAAGAACTCGATATGCTTATCCATATATCATGTAACTCATTCACTTGGAAAAAAAGCAACAGAAAAATATTATTTACAACTTTCCTAAAAGAAAAAGAGACGAAGTGAAACATATCAGTAAGTTTAAAGGTCAAATATATGATAATCAAAAGTAGTATTTTAGGGGCTAAAAGGAACGTAATAAAAAAATCTCTCATCGTGGGATTGCAGCAAAGCAAAGAAAATGCCTTTTTTTGTTTGGTTATAGGATCAAAGAAAGCCAATGAGCGTTTGAAGTGGAATCTTTTATTTTTGATGATCACCAAATGATATATATATAAATTATATCAGTGTAAATGGGTATTTTTTTTTTGTCAGAAAGCATTTTATTTTTCTTCATTCCAAAAATTCTTTTTTTAAACTTTTTATTTTCAATATGCTCACGCCCCCTCACAGGGTTATCGCCCCCGGGGGCGCCCCACAGTTTGAGAAACACTGGATTAATGTCTATACTTGATTAGATGTAGATGAGATTGCAGATTTCGCGAAAGAAGAAAGAAAAATATTTTTTTCAATTTCTACTATTAGCTCACACTCTCAATATATTTATTTATCTTGGTGGAATTTTCAATTGTTAATAAAATAAATTTTAAAGCTGATTGAGCTGAAATTTTATGTACGTGATTATTTTGGATGACAATACAGTAATTTAATTATAATTAATAAAAATTAATTGATTAAACCTAATTGTTCAAAGAATTACAAATACAGCCATGTTGGCCTCATTTTTGGCGACTTAGTGACCCTTTTGGTGACTTGTGTCAAAACTTGAAAAGGTTTTTTTTCTTACACTTTAAAGCACTCATTTGAGTTGAAATTTTCTATACACTATTGTTTTGGGTAAAAATACGATAACTTAATTATAATTAATTAAAATTAATTGACTGAAACTAATTATTTAAAGAATTACAGATGCAGCCCCGTTGGTTTCACTTTTAGCGACTTGGGTCAAAACATTAAAATATTTTTTTTCTCACGTTTTAAAGCATTCAGTTGAAGTGAAATTTTATATTCACGATTGTTTTGGATGACAATACGACACTTTAATGATATTAACAAAAATTAATTACCCCTTAATGTTGTGATTCTGTCATATGTATATACATATTTATATTAATTGTAACTATTTAATAAAAAGCAGCTAAAATAAATTTTTTCTTTGTTGATCTTCGTAGGAACTGACTTAAAAAAATTTCTTTTATAATATTTGTTTTTATAACAATGACTGATAGTTCGTGGTCCAAAGCTTCATCAGGTTCCCTTTAACCTTATATGCAGCTGAAATATATATATATATATATATATATATACTTTTAAATCTTTTTCTTCTAAATTTATGTCATCGTGGTAGTCGAGTGGTCCCAGTGGCGAATTGTAGCTAACGTTGCTTTTGTAGAGCCGGGGTTGTTCTCGGTGTCACTGAAGACCTACCGTGTAGAGGGGCTGATGCATGCTAAATCTGTAGAGACTCGAAGTATTCCCGCTAGCGTGGAAATATACATTGGATTTACTAACGTTATGTTATAGTCTTAGGGAATTGCTACTTGGGTCAAAGCTTTAAAAGATTTTTTTCTCACGTTTTAAAGCATTCATTTGAACTGAAATTTTATGTACACAATTATTTTAGATGACAATACGATACTTTAATGATAATTAATAAAAATTAATTACCATTTAATGTTGTGATTCTGTCATATGTATTGTTACTACTCAAGGTTCTGCAAATAATACTTTGCGACGGTTACTGGAAAAAATCTTTATTTACAGCACAGCACAGAGACACACAAAAAACCTACAGTTTCCAAGGAAAGAGCTACATATATATATATACACTTGATTCTACATCTGACATCTTGTGATGTAATCAAGAACCAATCCCTGACCGGCGCGCATGACATCACTTCAATCCTTACGTCATAGTTATGATGCCACGAGCGTGATCAGGGAAAGTACATAAATAAATTAATGGCGTCGCAACATGTATATACATATTTATATTAAGTGTAACTATTTAATAAAAAGTAGCTAAAATAAATTTTTTCTTTGTTGATCTTCGTAGGAATTAACTTAAAGTTTTTCCTTTTATATAACTTGTTTTAGTTGTTAGCCAAAATGATATAATTCAGGGACATTGCTTGATGTTAAGACTATTGCTAAATGATATATTTCTGTTTTGTTCTCAGTGTACTTTATGAGAAAATGCTGAAGTTATGACATTTTTAAGGCTGACAGAGATGTCTTCATCTTGTGTTTAAAAAATGGATTGCAAACATGGAACGGTCTTTCAGAGGAAAAAACGTTTCCGTGTTAATATCCTATTCCGACTTCTCTTCCATAGAGAACAACATATTGTTACATACCGTGTGAATCAACACATTTTCACCACACAAAAATTCACATTTCTACATTTCTCCTCCTATACTTTTTCGTTCAAATGGTTTTTAACTTTATTGTTTTGAGATAAAAAAAACTGAATATTTACTGAATAATTTTTTTTAATTTTAAAAACACAAGATTTTAATAAGTACATATATACATTATAATTACACGAGGTAATATGATTAGTGACACATTTTTCGATTTGAGATTTGATTTACTTCGCACTCTAAAGCAGCACGAGAGTTATTAGCGATGGACTTCGTATTTCTGAACCCCGATCAAGTGACGAGGACGACAACTGAGCTAATACCTCTCTCTCCAAACTTTCACATTAATCTTACGGAAGGACTTCAAGCCTCGGCAGATTTAACTAACATAGCGGTTCTACACTCAGACTAAGACTTGAATCCAAGACACACAAATGAGGGCCATGATTTCTCTACCACGACCAATGCGATTGTGGCCATTTTTCTGTTTGAAAAACTGTTCTGAGCTTCGCTGCTGTTCTTTAATATTATACTAAGATAATCTCTCTGCAAGGTATTACAGTAAGCCGAAAAGCATGCAAATTAAACAATCTCAATGGCGTGATTTGCAATCATAATTTTTTTCTTGAAATAAATAAGCAAAATTTATTAGGAATAAAAATCATTTCTGTTTCGTATATATACTAATTCTTCGAAGCTTTATACAGTAGAACGTCGTTTATCCGAATTAATTGGGACCAAACACCGTTCGGATGCGAGATTTTTCGGATAACCGAAAACCGAATGCGATTCATGCAGTATATGAAACCGGACACTATACGAATATTGAAAATCACATCACACATGCGGGAAACGTGCTTGAAGAAAAAGTAAAATAGGCGCAAAATGTCGCAATTTTACTTTTATAGTCGAAAATAATCACTTATTTTTCGCTGTACCATTGTACACCTTCGTTTTGACCTTTGAAATCTGCCGAACCGCCTAATTTCTCGTTAAGTTCCAGAGCTTTTTCGCTCAACAGAGGGCCCGATATTGAGGCCCCTTTGCTCCTTTTTTGTGAAAACCACAAGTAGAGTGCAAGAACAGCATCGTTTACTTCCCTCATGGGTTTTCCTTTTCTTCGAGCCGTTTTCTGAGTCAAGTTTTGACGCAAAATTTAAAATGGGTTCTCGGCTTTTTTTAAGTCAGAAATTGTTGGCTTCCAGCTAGAGACGCTCCACTTTCTCCCTTCGCGAGACGGTTTAATATTTCAAGTTTTGTCTATTTGTTCAAGACGTTGCGCTTCTGTTTTGATTTCGAAGCCATAGCAGTTCACCACTCAACAAAAGAGTACGTACACACCTCCTCACTCGGAAACAAACTGACCTAATATTCCACGCAGATGTTTACCAAATCATACAACTGAAATTCCCCATATATCCCTGACCTTGGGTTTTCCCGTAACTTTTGGCCTTACGCGAAACAATTGTAGAGCATTGCACTGTTCGAAAACGTATTCATATACAGTGCATGTAGTTGACAAAAAAAAAAAAAAAAAAAAAAACTGGTCGGGATATTTGACACTCCGGATAATAAACGTTTGGATAAACGACGTTATGTTTTTTTATGTTAGCTTTTTATGTTTCATATTTAGAGAAAATTTTTGCGAAAGGGAATAAGAACATGATATATATATATATATATATATATATATATATATATTTATATATATATATTTATATACTATATATACTGTACTTACTCTGATCTAAGCCGCATCCTTAATTTTCTACTCGTTTTTGAAAAGAAGTAATAAAAAATTGTGTAAAAGACTCCTCAATATCCAATACTTAAAAAAAATTAATGAGAAATAATAAGTTAATTACTTTATTTGACCATCATTAAAAACTTTCAAATACATACATGAGCCTATAATTACTCTGACCGTCAGTACCATGCTTTGAAACGCTACATTTTTTAAAAGGATATATTATAGAAGAATTATTAAAGATTGTTGAGCATTTACAAGCAAAAATTATATCATTTTGATTACGCCATCGACGTGTATTCATCCGTGTCAAATTTCCAGTGGCTGCAACACTGTTTCCGTTTTTTTTTCTGCATATAAAATTGCCTCCCTTTTCATTCTTGTGTCATACTGAACTGGTCTTGATGCTGTTACCGATATCTTTGATGTTTAGGTGATCAAAGCTAGCGTACACAAAAAATTTTCCTAAATACGAGCAGGCAACGATGTTTAAGACACACTGAATTACTGAAGATAAAATGAAGCATGGAAGAAATCATTGATGCAAGTGGCCAGAATGGACGGTTGCATTTTTCCTTTTGACAGGGGTTGAAATAAAGATATCTTTTTAATACTCATCGATTGCGTATAAGAAAAGGAGCAGTCAGATGCGAAAAAAAAAAAGGATTTTATATCCAGTAATCTCATTGAGTTACATTGACGTCGCTATTCTACTGGAACTGAAAAGAAAATTCAAGTACTATATTAATTATCCAGTACATTTAAATCTTCTCAATAAGATGTATATTAAATTGATTTTATTCAAGCCATACATTACAATTATTTAATGGATTTTTGAAAGATAAACAAAAATTATTTTTAATACAACATTTATTAAAAAATAAGTTGAAAGTAATTTCCTCTTTTTAACTTAATGAACTCTGGCCCACAGTTCAGAGAATGTTACTGATGGTACCAATTTCCGATTTTTTACTTATGTTTTACATTGAAACTATATAATATCCTACTAAATTATGCATAAGGAAAGCTGTTAGTATACAATAGGGCAATAAAAATGTTTATTTTTTTTAAAAAAAATATTAATAATATTAATACAGCAAAGTATGTTTATGCAGTAAAAATCGTTTTGCAAATACACAAGTGCATCATAAATATACAAAATATGATAAGCAAGAAATTCGTTACTATAGCAACGTTTTGAAACAGGACCGAATTCCTCTTTGCAAAAAAAGGTTTTTCCTTTTGTAAATATCATTTTATGACAGAGAAAATTCAAAGAAATATTCCTTTCGAAGGAAAAATAATAAAAACGAGAATGAGGTTAATAAGATATACAAAGGTTCTTAGGATTCAAAGCACATGCACCTGCATGTCAGGGTTCTCACGAAATGTTCGATTTATGCCGTACAATATTTGAAAAATGTTGTGAAAATAGGTCATGTTCTGACTAAAAACATGACTGAAGTGTAGGATGATGAAGATCCTTCTGCTCCCTATACGCATCCGACTAGGTTCAGAAATTAATTTTTCAAAAATTGATTTTCAGAACTTTATTGTTTTAAAAAACATAAATAAGTTTAAAGAGTCATAACTATTAAATAAATAACATGCATCACCCTTTGTTTTTGAAAAAAAAAATTATTTTTATAAAATTTTAGCAAAATTTTCAATGTTAAGAAAAACGGCATACATAGAGATACGTTAGAGAAAATGTAATCTTACTTTCATTGATATATTTCTTGATTCATTTGAAGTGTCACAAATCTCAGGATAAAAAATATTTTGAGAAATAAATATTTTATGAGAATTTAAATTTGAGATTAAAATGATTTTTCATCAAAATTACTTTATGTTCTATGCTAAAAATGGCTGCAAAGTATGATTAAACGTAACTATCTTAAAAACTGCGGTTTGTTACACTCTAAAGAGCTTATTGCATAAATGTTACGAATTTCATTGGATTTGATTGTATTGTATCAGAGATATCCAATTTTTCATGCACAAATTATTGTGATAATTTCCATCTTCAAATCCATTCACTTATGAATTTGTTTTAGTGGATATTTATACAGAATATATATATATAAGTGAACACATGCGCAAAACTCATTACGCTATCTCCAATATATTTATTGGTTTTTACAAGACTTAATTATTCTGGCAAAAAAGGAGGAAAATTTTATATATATAATCTATATAGGTCATAATTTTCTTTTGTTTTTATAATAATAGTAATAGTCCTCTTACATTCTTCTTACAGTTCTTTCTTTTTTTCCTACGCATCTTAATGTACCTAGGAATTTTCTAGTAGCTGTAATACAATATTAAAGATTCACATCGGTGTTTGATCACGTAGATGATATTCTAAAAAAATTTAATTTATAATATTACGTCACCATTATCTGTACTTGAATTTATTTTACACTGATGGCCACCGTAAATGCAACACCAAGAAAGACAAAAGATAGCTCAAGAAAAAATTTTTTTGTAGATAAAATGTTGACCAAGTATCAAGTGATAAAATTTATAGACTTCTGTGAAGTGTAATTCCTGCCAGAATCAGTAGCCAGAGTAGCCGCCATTTCTGGAGATCCCCGCTGCCACACTCCTCGGCATTGATTCAAAGAGACTTTGGACGTGTTCTTGGGGTACAGCAGACCAAGCAGCTTCATACGTTTCCAAAGTTGATATGGTGTGGCAGCTGAGGGTGTAATCTGGGCCAATCATTGAGCAACCATAGACCACATGTTTTCTATCGGCGAAATATCTGTAGAGCGAGCCAGCCAGGGAAGCAATTCAATCTGGTGATTGACGAAGAACCTTTGGAAAATGCATGCCACGTGTGGTTGCGCATTATCCTGTTGAAATATGGCTGTGGCCAAGCCCTGAAGGTAAGAAAGGACAATTGGCTCCAACACCTCGGAGATGTAGCGCTGGCTATTTAAAGTACCGGCAATGCGTACTAGAGGAGAGAGAGTGATATCCAATACCACCCCATACCATAATACCCGGTGCAGGACCAGTGTGGCAGTGCATAACGCAGCTGTTCAGCATCCTCTCTCCACGGTGTCTCTAGACTCGAATCCGACCATCGTGGTGTTGCAGACAGATGCGTGACTCGTCAGTAAACACAACTTCATTTCATTCTGCCGCCCACATCCTTCTTTCATAGCACCATTGGCGGCGAAGACGTCTGTGGCTCTGTGTCAAGGGTAGACCAAGCAATGGACGTCTTGTGGACAGACCACTCTGCTGTAAATGACGTCGAATGGTACGCGCAGACACTGAATGATGCGTTACAGACTCATGCGTTACAGAATGTGCTGTGCTATGGTTCGTGATGTGACTGAGCGATCCGTCACTGCCACGCGCACAATTTAAATGTCCTCATGTGAAGTGGTGCACTGAGGTGGATGCGATCGATCACGTCAGTCCGTCGTACCCTCCTGCATCCAACGGTCACATATCCGCATTACAGTTGTTTGGTTTCGTCCAACACGACTACCGATTTTCCTGAAAAATAATCCACAATATCAGTAGGCCATTATCCTTCATCTGTCAAACTCGGATACATGATCAAAAGCTGATCTCTGTTTTCTACGAGACATAACTGATCGTTTTTTGAACAAACCACAAGAAAAACACAATTGTCGAGCTTGAAATCGTTGAAATCTCCAAGCCTTAAATTGTGCTTTGAGGTGGTGCCACAGGCGCGCGTGATGTGTGTCTGCGCTGAAATTCTAATCACTTGCATATCTCACCTCCGCTAATGCGTGTTGTAAATTTCATGTTATTTGCATGCTTCCTTCAGTGTGTTGCATTTACAGTGGCCAGCAGTGTATGTATAACTATATCAGTATTTATTTATTAAGATGGAATTATGTTACATAGGTTTTTTTTAAATGCTGTTTATATTAATTTCTAGTTTGTATCAGCTGTATAAGAATTTTCTTTTTAGCTTATTACCAAATTTAACCTAAAGTTATTTTCATTGGACTAGGCGTACACATTGAACAAAAATTTCGGCATTTAAGTACGAGCGCTACAACTGAAGCGGGTTTAAAAGGGTTACACACACACACAGATAAGTGTTGATTTTCATAATTGCTTTTCCTATCGATATTAGATTTGTATGTTCTATGTTTGCATAATGCATCTTATCACAAGCCTTTCCAATCTATATGCTTCTATTGCCCATTATAAAAATCAATTGATTTTAGAGAATTATCAATGTCAGAAAAACTAGAAAAAGGAAAATGGCTCAAAAATGAGTTAAATTAATTTGTTAATTGAAGTAAGTACATTCTTAATGAAAATTAGGTCTATGCGTCAGTTGATGCAAACTTAAATGAAGATAAATGGTGAACTTTTGCTTGTTTTTGATGGCAATAGTTTCTACATTTGTTTTGATGCTTATTATTATGGACAATAATTTACTCCAGAATATGCTCGTAATTACATCTGTGATTCAAAATCAAACCATACATAAATGTGTACAAATTGAGTTGTAAAAAAGGTATTATTACACCTATAATATGTTCAATTTATTCTTTGCAGTTTCTAGAGCATACAACTCGAACTGAAACTCTTTCTAGGGATCAAAAAATTAATAGTAATTCCAAGTACATTATTAGTAAATAAATAGCGAGATAGAAGTTTTTATTACGAGATGTTAATTTTTGTCTTAAAGCTAATGGTAAGCATTTTACAAATAAAAATAGCCATTTTTAAGTCCGAATTATTTATAATTAGTATGTTATTAAAGTTATAATACATAGAATTCCATTCTTCAGCTACTAATAAAGCTTTGGGAACCTGTCACATCATTGAAATATTTTTCCTTCAGTTGATTATCAGTACATCAAGCGATGATTGCTGAGTTATGTGGGATATCGGACGGCGAATCATTTTTAGCAGATATTTTCTCTTTAGAAAATATAAATATAAAAATACACTTCCAAGACTATAATATTTGATAATATAAAAACATTTAGAAAACTTGATATCGAAATATTAATATCGATAAATATATTAAAAACAGTACTCCAAAAGAAATTCTGGAAAGTTTAAAGAAAAATTATTCTCTTACTAGTTGCTGCGTTTATAATATTTCATATCCCCTCCCCTTCTTTTTCAGGTATTCTTCGATATTTTTATCTCCTAGTATATTTCAAGATAGTTTTAGTATTCGATATATTGATAGCAGTTCCTTGAAAACTTGCAGTTTATAATAAAAGACAAGTTTAAAATAATTAATGAATTGCATATACCAGTGGTATTTGAAATAAAATAATTTTCTATCGTCTATTTTCGGTTGCATTTAAGATGTGCTCATAAACTTATAAAATTTCTGGTATATATTTTATTCAGTAGTTACTTTTCTCGAAAAAAAAATTCAGATATTTTTAAATTATTGATAAAAGGAGCTTATACTATTTAACTAAATGTTAAATAATACTAAACTTATTAAAACTAAACTTATGAACTAAAAATATTTTACAATATGAAATAGTTTCTTTCTAATTTATTCAGTCGATAAGTTCGTCAGCTTTTTGCGTGACAAGCTTTCATTGCCATCACTACCAATCAAATGTTCGCTTTATTTTGGTTACCTTCTCAAGACTTCATTTCGGATTCTATATGAATTTCCAAAAGTAGTACGACAAAATGAATGGCTTTTCAGCTTCCTTTCTATGGTATTAAATTCATTTTATTTCTTAGTCGCGAACAGTTTTTGTTCATTGCTTCTTAAAGTCTGAATTATCAAAACTTAGTTGTGATAATTAAGACCATTATACTACAGTTATTAAATATTACAAAATCATACTGAAGTTGCATAAAATAAAAATTGGAACAATTTCTAGATTGAAATAAACAAATAAATAATTCGTAGATTTAAAAAAAAAACAGTATAAAAATAAATAAAATCTAGATTTAAAAACTTTTTTTTAATTATTGCTGGTGAGAAATTGAATTTACAAAAGCATAAATTTTTTATCGGTTTAAAATGTATTCTATAATTTTTCATTGCATAATTTAGGCTTTCATTTTTAGTAAGCAGAGAACACGTTTTTTAATTATAAACATAACAAATAGAATTTCCTGCTTAGTTTCAGTTTAAAACTCGATTTTGATTTATTTTTTTAACGAAATTGATTTAACGAACGAATTTTTATTTTACGAAATAAAGAATTAACTTAAAAATAAAGTATAATATGCTAGATTACTCAAAAAACATTTCTATAAATGCTTGATATTTTCACGATTGATATATTGAAAAGTACAGGAAAAATTTCTATTGTGGTCAGGCTGGTCGAATTTTAGCTTGAGGATTACATATTTGGGATTTAATGTCGCTAAATTTCATCAAATTGAGTAATGCTGTTATCGGTACGTGAAATGTAAATGGGATAGACTTCTCATATAATATGATGTTGAAGTTTAGAAAGAGAGGTGCCAATTCGAATGCTATTTTCGTTCTTTTGACATGACACAAAATTAATTCGTCGTCACTGCCTTGCTTAATAGTTCTGGCCAGCTGTTAATCAAACTGACTAAATGAATCAAAATACTTTTAATGGGTCAGAGGTTTTCTTATAGAATCAGAGAATTTCTTAGTTTCTTACTGTATAAAAACTGTACTTTTAGGTTACATGGGCTTTTGGCAATGATTCAAAATTAATTTCAAGGAAAAGATTCTATACTTTTGATTGTTTGCCAAATTTGTCTGGCTCTCTGTAACAAAAAAGATAAAACCCTACATACTTCACACTTTTAACAAATCAAGATAATTTAAGAATTAACTAAAATATAATAAAATTTAAAGGGACATATATATATTACCCACTAAAAATGACCAAAATATAATTTTTTATTACTTTATTTTAGTTGTGAGAGACTTTTCTAAATATGTGCACACAATTACGTCTAGCTACCTTATTAAGTCAGTTAAGAGTATGTCTAACCGAAACTAGAGCACGTGACGTCTGCATTTAGCTTTTTCATTAATTTTACTGAACTTTAAGTAACTTTTTCTTTGGTTTTTATTTTTCACGATCATCGAATATTTAAAATGCCATGACATTTTTTTTTTAATATTTGATATAAAGTTTTGAAACTTTTTCTGATTGTTTTGTATAACACGTTTGATAATTCCCTGTGCATGAAATAAGGGTTTATTTTAATAGTTATATCTTTTTTAAAAAATTCACCTTGTGTTAAATATATCAGCTTTTTGACTATTTTTTATAGGGTCCGACACGAAAAAAATGTAAAAATAAAAGCATCACTTCTAATACCCATCCCATACATATAATTGCGGGGAAAACTTCTAAGATTATTTGAAAAAAATTGTTCAAAACTATTGAAATTTGAAGAAGCAGTAAAAATTTAAAAACATTAATATATATTTTTAAAGAAATTCGAATTTTAAAACAAAGTGGTTTTTTTTCTTCTTTAACGTATATTTTGGGTGTCTTCAAATTGGGTGCAAGTAAACATTTTCATATATATAAAAAAAAAAATTGTGTACAGGGTACCATATCCCCTTAATGTGTCAATGGTTATGTCTGCTTTTACCAGAAGTGAATTTTATTTTTAACAATATCCTGTGCACAGATTTACAAATAACAGTTTTAGCCGAACAAAGCCTATGCTATTGGAATATATATATATACAATTTTAGATATATATTTTAGATATATCATATAATTCCAATGAAAGTTTTTAAAAGTTGTCATTTGACACTTTTATACAGTGGCTGAAGTTATAGCTTCTATTAAACTAAAAAATAGTCTAATGTAAGTCGTTCAACACAGTAAAGAAAAAACATAAGTAGACAATATTTTAGCATCTTATAAAGAAACGAATTGTGTTGAATTACTACTTTATCAATGAATAAAATTTTTCAGTTCATTTGTGAATCTATTTTAATTTAATCCGTTCGAGTTAAAATTCTTTTTAGAGCGTTGTTTTTTTTTTATGGAAAATTCAAAATTAGACAAGGAAAAGAAAAGAAGAATCAGACTATATTTTAGAAAAAATTAAGCGAATTTAAATAGTTGAATTTATTTTGAAATTAATTTACACACTATTAACGAGCAATCCAATATTAATTCTTATCGAAAGAAAAATGACTGTAACTGTTCAAATTTTTTTTAAAGAATATTGAAACACATATGAAATCTAAAAATTTTCACTGTAAACAGGCATATAATCTTAATTAAATACACTAGAGAGAGACAAAAAATATCTTGAACACCATATATATAAGATAATATATCCTTTTTAGAAAATCTATGTAAATAGTTTATTTCTTTTTCGAATATCATAATTCCTTGAATATACTATATCGCATACTTCTTTTAAAGTCCAAGAAATATTATGTGTTGAAAATGTTACAACATATTTAAATCTTTTCAAAATAAAACATTTTAACGCTTTCATAAAATATTCTAAAATAAAATCTTTCGAATACAAACCTCGAATATGCTTAGTTCTCATGATCGTCTGCGGCTCGAAAAAATGTTCCAATACCAAAAAACGAAAATCCAACAAACGATATCTCTTTTTTGTTTTATCTCACATGCTTTCCGGCAACGGGTTTAACGTCAACACATCATTCCATATGCGGCCGGCTTCTAATGCTTTTTCGTGCCGAGTTTACCTTCTGTTGTTTTTCGCACAATGACACTTAGCCCCAAAAGCGCGGCTGTTGCCATGGCGACGCTTTCCTCTGTTGTTACATGCCGTCAATCAATCATAAGCGTTGCTACGTGAGGGCCGTTACTTACAAATTCGTATAGGTTACGAAGTCTTTTTAAGGAAATAATTAATAGTTATTCTTAAATTTGCGGCGAAATATTAATGATGTATTGGTTCATTGTTCCCTGTTAATGATCAGGAGAAGCAAGTTTATAATGATTGTCAGCGGCAGTTAAAATACACATAGTATGTGTTATATTCTATTTATTGTAGCAAAAAAAGAAAGCAAAGAAGTTAAAAAAACCAAAAACTTAGAACAAATGAATTATTAATGCCTCAAAAGGGAATTTAACAGGTAAAAATGCGAAACGCAATGAGGCTATTTAATTTAAAACAATTTTTAAAAACCTTTCATTTTAATAAAAATAGAATAACATAAAATAATTCTCACACACCATTTATTGCATTATTAGTTAAAAATTTTTATTGCAAAGGTAGTATGCTAATTTGAGGGTGTAAGAAACTCATAATTTTCTGAATTTAAATCACTTATTTTTATGTATTCATCCCATGTACCTAAAAAACTGATTTTTTAAGTTGAATTTCATTTGAAATCTTTGACATCTTGTAAATTTAACGTCATAAAGATGTTACGGTGGAATGGTTTTCTTTGGTTGGTTTTATTAAAGTCTCACAAGGTCAGTATGTGATGGTCTCTCTCTCTCTCTCTCAGCTCTTAGATGTTACAAATTTATCTTCATATACAGATATTATGGAATAATATGGCTGGTTTTATCAACATCTTATAAGAGCAACATGACGGTTCTGGAGACAAATCTAATTTTAAACCACGATTAAGACATGATAAGCTCATATTGTGGTATATCACTTTCCAAATTCCTACACCACATCGTATACCTATATTATTTACGTATAAACAGTAGCGCACACGGGAATTTTTCAAGGGGGGTCCGGGGTCGAAAGTTCACCATTCTAGTATCATACTCCATTTGATTTTGTCGATTTTCGGGAACAAAACACAGTAAAAAACTAATTATTGAAAATAATTAGCATTAATTAATAAAATTAATCATTAATAACAAACACTTAATTAAATTTTACGTACTATGTACTTAGAATTATAATCAATCGGAAAAAAATCAAGGCTTGGGGGGTGTCCAGACCCCCCTCCCTTGTGTGCGCCACTGCGTATAAAGCCTTTAATATCTCATTATATTGTTTCATGGATCGGGGTTCGTGGGTTTTATGCTATCAGTTTAAAGAGTAGAACAGTTCTTGAAGAGCAACGAAAATTTATTATCGAAAATTAATCCTCATAATACAGGATACAGCCATAAAATTTACGTAATAAGATCCAGAAGGTTTCCACACTTGTTACAGCGTTTAGACACAACTATCTTTGTCTAAAAGTACAAATACGTAAAGTTTATTCGCAAACAACTCTTCAACAGCCAAAGTAATACTCACCCAGTTTCGGAGAGAGACTATTTGTTGTCTTCATGGCTGTTTTCCAGCTCTTTCCTGAAAAATCCACTTACGTCATAGATCTTGATGTTAAGGTATCCGAATACGTTCAGAACCGTGATTTTTTTTAAAAAAGCGAATAAATTGATAATTTTCATGATATTTAGTGTCACTTAGATTGGAATACATGTATAAAATTGTTTTAAGGACATTTTGACGAAAAAAAAGTTATTTAAATACAATATTTTGGCAAAAAATTAACTTAGAATAACTTTTTTTCAAAACGTTCTCCTTTCATAAAAAATGCTTCTATAATAACAATAGTTTGCTTAGATAAAGTAAAGATTTCTCCAGAGGATCTGAACTAGGATTTTTGAAAATTCACATTATTTTCAGAGTTACCACCCATTGAAATAATTATCGGCGTTGTTTTTTTCTTAAAAATTCTCCCCTCTGTTGTAGTAAAATATGGATAAATCCACTTCTAAGTTATATGTTTCAAAAATTCTAGTTCAGCCTCTGTACAGAGGTCTGAGCTGGATACAGGTAAAATATTATTATAATAGAAGCATTTTTCATAAAAGGAGAATGTTTTGAAAATTGGTCATTCTATGTTCATTTTTTGTCAAAATTTTGTACTTAAATAATTTTTTATTGTAATAATATTCTTAAAACAGTTTTATATACATGTTCTAATCCAAATGACACTAAATATCATAAATATCATCCATTTATACGCATTTGAAAAATCACGGTTCCGAAAGTAGTCGTATACCTTAATAAATTTTTTCAGCAATTTCCAGAAGCATCTAATACAAGTCTCCAAATTTGGTCACCAAAAATTTATCAATTTGGCGATATAGGCAATATTTCGCCATTTCCATTAAAACGCTGTTATAATGTAAGGGAGGACGTTGCTTTTGCAAATATTAAGATTTTATCCTAAAATAAATACAACAAAAAGTAATATTAACGTATTAAATATCCAGACATATATTATTTACACTATTTTAAGCATTAATTACACAAAATTCGTTCCAATATGTAACGCAATTTTGTAATTTGGAGCTGCGTTCATTGAATTAAAAGACCATAAGGATTCCGTGAAATAACAAATTTCATTTACATTGATGCAAAATAATGAAAAAAATTAATCAATAAACTTAAAAGCTGTTCTTTTTATGAAGTTGTCTTTTTATCCTATACTTATTTTAATATTTTAAAACAATAAACTTCAATATTATACTGAAATTTCTTTATCTAAATTTTTAAAACTTAACAGAATTTTTTTTTTGCAAAACTAAATATAAACTACATAATATCATTGATAGTTAATTAGTATTTAAAGAATATTTTAATAATCTGTTGTGCACAAATCTTTGCACGCATTATTTTTTCCCCTATCCAATTCATTTTAACTATGCTATTTTTAAATACATATTGGAAGCTTTACTATTTTTAACTTTAAGCAAGAGATCATCATTATTTATACACATTTCCAGGTTTGGGCATTTGAGTACTTGTGATACTTATTATTTTTATTTAAAAAATTTACAAAATGATCTCTGGTGTATTGTGAAAGAATTATCTGGCATTTCTAGTTAGAAATATAACAGGGAAAGTAACTGATATCGTTCCAAACCCATTTTCAGAAACCCAATCTCTGTAGAAAAAATAAAATTACCATTAAAATAATTCTATCCAATAATCTCTCTTAAAGAAAATTGGATTGTGCACTCTTTAAGAATACTCTTCTATTGCTCTCCTTTTGCAAATGTTGCTCCTTTAAAAATTTATTCTTAAGTATCTCATTTTTGTGCCAAAAATAGACACCATTGCATATGTCGTCTTGGGATATATTGCACATATGCATCTAGCGTATATTAGTATTATACTCTCAGAGGGAACTCTGTCAACTCGTGCCACAGATTCTTGATAATCCGTACGAAAGGGAATTTTAAACGCATCTTTCCTATCCGATGGGGAAAGTTCAAACAGTTAAAGGAGAAGTAATTAATCGTTTCGTTTGAGACTGAGGCAATATTAACTTTTGTATCGATTTATTTTTATTAAATCGTTTACGGAAAGTAACATATTGCCGCCTAATTTGTATATTCTTGTTCTAGTAATTGTTCTAAATGTTACGCAGTTTTTGTTCGCAAAACGATTGAAGGAAAATTTGCAGTCTTAGCGTGGAATAAAATAACATGGAAAACAGAAATATCTTTCTGGCGGCTTTCACTCGCCAACTTAAGCATCTGGTTTTCGGAAAATATTTTTGGTCGGAAGATATTAGTGTGTGAATCAATCGGTTGTAACCATCATAGATTTAAGTATAACCAGTTAACACATCACAGGATCCCAACAGTTTTCTGAGCAAGTTTTGGTAATTTCTGTGATTCTGGGCTCTATTATTGGGAATGATGATTTTGTAAGATGAAATTCTTTAGCATATAAATCAGGGGTGATGAACCTTTATAGATTACCGTGCCACTTTTTCTAAAGGAATATTTAATGAGGTATAGATGTGTCGTCAAATAATTTTGATTCTTGATTATTGGGGAAATAATAAAACTAATTACTAACAATTCAAAAAACTCCCTGTATTTTCTACCAAAAATACATTTTTCATTGTATAGTAGTAAATGTTTTTAGTTATACGTGTAATTCAAATTAAAGTAACATCAGTGCGACTTCTGTTGTTGCAGATTAGATGATAAATAACTTTTATTAGGATTGTAAGATGTAATTTCAGCAGAATGCATGCTGAATTGGAATAGTCCGCCACTCTTTAATGTTTTTTATCTGTGAAAATAATAACTCACAGGCATAGGTAAATGAAAATATGGTTAGAATAGCATGATCGAGCTTCTTCAAGCAATTAAATATTTCTGAAATCAGTTTTGTAGACGATGCTGTATGTGTGCAACTGTTCCAGAACATAAAACACACACCGCTTTGTCGCCTTTACTAATCATGCCATATTTCTCGATTCAACATGTTTTAAATTTTCTGTTACACTATCTATCTTGCACTTATTTATTTATTATTATTATTGCTGAACTAGCCATGTTAAAAACAGTTAGAAATCCTAAATATAACATAAGTAAACTTTAAAATACAGTAGTGACAACGAAGTTTACCATACCGAGCATAGGCAAATTTCGCATCATCAGCAACTGCAATCCACGATGTAGCTAAAAGAAGACAATAACAAACGAGTGTGCTCCCCACTGCACCGCGACCAATCACTCACGTTTGATTATGATACTTCATTGTAAACTTTGTTATTTTGAACTAAAATGTAAGCCATTTTGATTAGTGGCGTGTTCAAAATATTGTGTCACGTGCCATTGGTTCGCCATCCCTGATATAGATAATCAAAGACGTAGACGGTGTAATATTAATAAATTCTCCCTTGTGTTTCAATTATCTCTGCTGCATTTCTTCTACGTACTACTGAACTAGAAAAGAAACAATGTTATCTCTCTCTCTCTCTCTCTCTCTCAGCGAATGAATGAATTGGGGCAGGAAAAAAAATCCATTTGTTAAAAAAATAACTCTATTTTCCCCATCTTTAACTTTCTAAAAATGCTGTTCCCATATTAACTTTTTTAGAATGGAATTTTAAAAATAATAAAAATACAACACAGTTTATTTGTAATTCATCCTACTGCTATACCTAAAAATGCACTTTACAGCGACCTCAGTGGCGTAAACAATAGGGTTTGCAACCCCGAGATCCCGGTGTTTTTTCCAATCCCGAAATTCCGGGATTAAACTAACTAATCCCGGGATTTCGTTTTTGTCTGAATCGCATTAAAAATTTGTTTTCACATCAAAACTTATTAAGAATTTAGTTCTTAGAAAGTTTATATTTTGCTTATGAAATATGTAAGTAGAATTATTTTGTGCAGTTAAAAGTGCCATAAGTAAATATATACATATATGATACGAATTGGCCGAGTGTGGTATTTGTTGAGTGGTTTCAAGAAAACATCTTCAGGGGACTTTCATCTTTTTATTTACACACACATCACGCGTAGGTGGACAATTCACAGTTGTATTTCACAGATACTTGATAAGAACACGAAAGCAGACACAATAACAAAAGAGACAAGCAGCAGCGACATTCCACACCAAGACAAAAAGAGAGCGATTACACAAGATTTTCGCTTTTATAACGGCAGTGACTATTACATAATAGTGGTTCTGATCGGATAGAATGGGAGGGACAGAGATTTCAGACTAGCCGATTACGATTAAGATTATAATGTTAATTTTAAACCAAAGAATTAAAGTTTGTTTAAATATTAGTACAAAGAGTTAACAAAAAGGATACTATAGCGAATTATTACATATATCTATAAAGCTCTCATTTCTCGTACGGGAAAACGTCTTACAGATCTAAGTGGTTCACACTGCAATACTTACACGATGTTATAAGCAACGTCTCAAGAATAGATTTTGTCACAGTTCCTTCATCAATTAAATGGCGTTAATGAATAGCGGACCTCCTGGAAAGACTTGAGACACTTCAAATCCAATTGCATTAATAACAGCTCATGCAACTGGATCTTCTGTTTCAAATGAGGTAGCATTTGAATTTGATTCACATTCTGATTCAATAACTGTGGATCCATTTATACACAAATACCATTAAGTATAGCAAAAGAATTAGATAAAGTTATCAATGCACCAAAGCAGTCTCAGATTTGAGTCATGAGAAATTCAGAAAGAAATGTCGCTTTTTTGAAAATTGAGGGAGACGGGGTGATAACCTGAAAATAACTTACTCCTATTTAATGACGATAACACCTACTAATATAGAATCCGAACAAACATTTATTTCGGCACGACGATTTGCAACAAAAATAAGAAGCTGATGAAACGATGAAACGTTGGACGAGCTGTGTTTTTAAAGTATCCGACTAGGTTCGGAACCGTGATTTTAAAAAAGCGCATAAATGGATAATTTTCATGATAATATTTATGATATTAAGTGTCACTTAGATTAGAAAACGTATATAAAACTGTTTTAAGAATATTATTACAATAAAAAATTATTTAAGTACAATATTTTGACAAAAAAATGAACATAGAATGACCAATTTTCAAAACATTTTCCTTTTATGAAAAATGCTTCTATTATAATAATATTGTACCTGTATACAGCTCAGACCTCTGTACAGAGGCTGAACTAGAATTTTTGAAACATATATCTTAGAAATGGATTTATCCATATTTTACTACAACAGAGGGGAGAATTTTAAGAAAAAAACGCAGAAAATATATTATTTCAATTGGTTTGGTGGTAACTCTGAAAATAATTTGATTTTTTCAAAAATCCTTGTTCATATTCTCTGGAGAAGTCTGTACTTTATCTAAGCAAAATATTGCTATTATAGAAGCATTTTTTACAAAAGGAGAACGTTTTGAGAAAAGGTTATTCTAAGTTAATTTTTTGCCGAAATGTAGTATTTAAATAAATTTTTTGACTCCTAATGTCCTTAAAACCATTTTATACATGTATTCTAATCTAAGTGACACTAAATATCATAAATATTATCCATTTATACGCTTTTGCAAAATCACGGTTCCGAACGTTGTCGGATACCAATTTTCAAAATATTCTCCTTTTGTGAAAAATGCTTCTATTACAATAATATTTTGCCTGTATATAGCTCAGACCTCTGTACAGAGGCTCAACAAGAATTTTTGATATATATAACTTAGAAGTGGGTTCACATCCATGTTTTTTGACAACAGAGGGGTAAATTTTAAGAAAAAAAACACCGATAATTATTTCAAATGGTTGAAACTCTGAAAATAATGTGAATTTTTCAAAAATCATAGTTCAACCTCTGTACAGAGGTCTGAGCTATATACAGGCAAAATATTATTATAATAGAATCGTTTTTCATAGAAGGAGAATATTTTGAAAAAAGGTTATTCTAAGTTAATTTTTTGCCGAAATATTGTATTTAGATAAATTTTTTTTCTCAAAATGTCATTTTTTTTCTCAAAATGTCCTTAAAACAATTTTATACATGCATTCCAATCTAAGTGATACTAAATATCATGAAAATTATCCATTTATGCGCCTTTTTAAAATCACGGTTCCGAACTTATACATAAGTCGGATACCTTAAGCGGCCGAACAACGAGTTTCACGTCTTTCCTTTGATTATCTCATGTAATACATAATGTAAACTTTGTCATAATATTATTGGTCGATTAATCATACATGTTATATTTGTAACATAATATCTAAATAAACGAATAAACAATCGGTGTTTTTCTAAAACCGTATAATTTTCTACATAATTTACATGAATTTGTTCAATGTTAGCAGAATAAACAATGCGATAAATCGAATGTATATGTGAATAAAAATTCTCATTAAGGCTTCTGACTCAAATGTTACTTAGAATTGTTTATTATGCCTTATAAATTCATCAGGTCAAACAAAAATCAAGTCATTAATATTATTTCGTATCTAGGTTACATTAGAACGACTATGTAACACATCAATTTAACAAATTATTTTTTCTCATCTATAACTCTGATCGACATATTTTCTCCGCCATTTTTTCCTGTATTGCCACAGAATCAATCGTTAGTATCATAAACTCATTGCAAAATTCCCTAAAAGGAAGAAAAGACAGAGGGAGGGAAGGAGAAAGGGTCCGTCTTCATGCTCAGTCGATATTACCTTATCCGCACGAAAAACATTAGAATAGTTGTATAAACTCGGCAATAGTCTAAGCTGGCTGCCGTGTTTCGGCTCTAATTCTTAAATGAAAACAAGCTTTGCTATGGAAACAATGTATAGGCTTCATTTTTCTACAAAAGTCGAAACACGGAAGATTTTTTTTTATTATTATTATTATTTTGAAGGTTATCAGGAAAAGGATTCAACTTCATCATTGCAAATCCTTATGTTCTGAATCATGTGATGATTCATGATTTCAGTTCATATTTGTTGGCGATTGGTGATATTCAGTTGTTGATGATAATGACGAGAAGTATTTCAAATTATTAAAAAGCAGAAATGGAGGTGGTTTTGTTAGATAATTATATCAGTTATACCTACCTTTAACATTTCAGAAACAGGTGTGAAATGAAGCCTCTAGTAAATAAAAAAAGGAATGGATAAATATACAACTTTAAAAAATGTTTGGAATGGAATACGAAAAATACATACAGTCGGACCCCGATTTAACGAATTCGTCGGGAAGGTACATTTTATCCGTTGATTCAGGGTTATTCGTAATATCGGGGTCCAAAAAAGTACACATTTTTTCATTTATCTTCTGAAAATTCTATAACATGCAACCACATATAGTTACATATAGCTATCTATAATATAATTAGATATTACACATTTTTTATTCGGCAGCTTACAATACTATTAGCAAATTATTACTCAATAATTAATTGTAAATTTTGAAATACTGACAAATAGATATTTTTTATTCCAGATTCGAAAGAGTTCATTAGAAGAAAATATTGCGACATTTACATTCTGCTGCACAAGATATGCTTTCACAGCTTCCAAACAATGAAGAGCAAAAGAAAATGGAACAGTTTTGATTGGAGTTTCGAAAAGGAATTTCTTGTCTTATTCAAAACTCCCGCGTTATGTTACATTCCTGCCACATCTGCATCTGTAAAGGCTAATGATGGGTTACACTTTTTTTTGTCGAAATTTGTAAATTCCAAGAGAAATCTCTTTCTGTTCCGGACAAAAAGGATTTGTCATTTGAAAAGAAATCTATTTTTTCCTAATCTAAACTAAGAAAAAAGGTTTTTTTGTCTTCATTTTAATCGGTACCGGTCTCGGTTAGCAATAAAAGCGGCTTTTTATCTTGCAGTGGAAAGAAAAATTCATTAAATAAGGGTTTGGCAAATCGGGGTCCGATTGGGTATATTCACATTTATTGATCTCGGTTTCAATGCATTATAAAAAAAAAATGAATGTTTTTTAGGGAAATTTATAAAACTCCCTAAGAATTCCTCACTTTATTAAAAAATTATATTAAAAAAAAACGCTTTCTTTCATTTTCAGCTAAAATTATCAAAATTAATAGAGAAAAAATATTATATATAAATTTATAATTTTGATAATTTTAGCAGCAACTGTGATAGAAAAGCCTATTTTTTTTAATTCTGCAGTCTGAATGTTACGAGTTATTTATACTAGTCTGAGGACCACTGAGAGCCTGTGAAAAATTTTTGATCGTCCACTAGAAATTGGGACATTATTTACATTTTTATAAAAATTTTTAGCACCGCTGGGATGAATGGGAATATCATTGGATGGCATTTATTCACCTCAGGGCTAATTACAGTTTATTTACTGTACATAGGTACACTTATATATATATATATATATATATATATATATATATATATATATATATATATATATATATATATATATATATATATATATATATATATACAATACAGGAACAGCATGGCAAAGGATTCTCGCGCGATGCGTACACCAGAAGATCCACCGTCTTACTCATTCAACTCCCGGTTTCCCACCAGGGGGAAACTAAACTAGTACTCTGTCTCGTGGCGCCATCTAGCGGTCATTACAATAAATAAAGAATAAATATTACCATTTGTTACAAATTCAGTTTAAAAATGACGAGTTTTTTGTTTTTTTCTATTACCCGAAGGAAGAAAACCCTAGGGATAGATATTGATAATAGATCCACATTTAGCAAACATTGAATAAAACAAATAAAGTATGAATGAGAAAGAAAGCATCATTCATCTCTCTTACGACTACAATTCAAAAATTATATATATAAGTTCCAGTTATCTTTAACAAGATCTTATTTTTGGCACTCTATAAAAAATGAATACCCATCCCTGAGTGAAAAAGCAATGAAAAATTTAGTTCAATTTTCTACGACATATATGTACAAAAAGGCATTTTCATCTGTAGCAGCAATTTAAACTCGGTACCGGTCTCGGTTTGCAATAAAAGCGGCTTTTTATCTTGCAGTGGCGTCATTGGAGCCAAAAATCCTTTAACTAATTTAAAAAACAAACAGGAACAACTATCACACTAAAATGTGTAATACTTAAATATAAACTTTTAACCCGCTGGGATGAATGGACAGATCATGGGATGCAATTAATTCACCTAAGGGCTAAATACAGTTTATTTACTGTATATATTTACAGCTATATAGTTCTAGGATATACATTTATAAAATTACAGGAACACGTGGGGAAGGATTTCCCGCGCGATGCGTACACCAGCAGATCCACCGTCTTACTCATTCAACTCCCGGTTCCCCACCGGGGGAAACTGAACTAGTACTATGTCTGGTATTGCCATCTAGTGGTCATTACAATAAATAAATAATAAATATTACCATTTGTTACAAACTTCACTTTTTTTAAAAAAATAATTACTTTATAGCTTTGTTATCTTTAATGATTACATTTCACATTAACAGACTTAAAGTTTTCTAATTACTATTATATAAATGTTTTTACATTTACATTACAAAATTATACATTTAGTGGTCCATGAAGTTTTAAAGGCTAGCTACCACTAATTTTACCAGTTATCTATAGTGTTTTGTGAGTGCTTTTGCTCATAAGTAATTATTAAAAGAAGACTTGAATTTGAGTCATGTTTACTGCTCAAAAATCTGTTGCATGTTGTTTAATTTAATAATTTAAGATTTGAATATGGATTTCAAATCGACCTTCTTAAATCTAATGTAGAATTAAGAAGGGAATACACGATGTGTTCCCTTCATTAACACGATGTGTTAATGTAGAATTTAATGAAATAGATTCAAAAGAATACAAAATATAATTTTTGTATTTTTACATGTTTTCAGTAGCTTTTTAAGCACATTTCAGTGATTTTTCAATGGGTTTTGAGATGCGTTAAAAAATATCTTAAAATAAAATTACTAGAATTAGAGGAAAAACACAATCATACACAAAGTTACCTTATTTTTTTTTATTGCTTTGAATGCTATTTGTGTGTTCAAATATATATAATTTGATAATGTAAATATAAATTGACAGAATTGGCATCACTTCCCCGAATTCAAAATGACTTGTAGACATAATCCTTAATGCATCGTGTGTTTCAATACGATTCAAATACTTTGTATAGGCCTGGGATTGACAACTTGTTTTGGCTTGCACATTGTGGTAGCGGAGGATTCCGGAGGGTTGCACTTTTTAAAAATGATAACATTCATTATAAGAAAAATAATAAATGCAAGTTATAAATTTAAAATGGTTGCAATTTTATTCAATTTATTTACTATGCTAATTTCATATTCTTCATAGTTTCAACAATTTTAATTTTGGAATTGGTTTAAGGAGACAATTGTACCTTATCATACTTTTATCAATTTTTTTTTTAATCAGGACTGAGATTGCTCGTTCATATTCTCATCACAACCTGCAAGTTTATCTTTGCCAACTTGCATCCCTAATCACTCTTGTTGATCTTGATGCAAGACAGTGGTGTAGCGAGGGCTTTCGCCGCCTGGGGCCGACCGGGAATTTGTCGCCACTCTATCTTAATTATTAGTAAAAAAAACAGCTTATATATACATAAAAAAATTTTTATTGATTAAATATGCACTGTTCGTGTTTTTTTCATAGTAAAATCTTTTATACAATTGTCAATATCAATATGTATGTCATATTCAATTGGCAGAATAGCTAAATTTGTTAGCCTTAACGTAAACAAATTCGATCCAAGAGAATTTTTGATTAATTTTAGCTTATATAGAGAAGCTTCTCTCGCAACTGGCTGGACTGATGGAAGATGTTAAAAAAGTTCTCAACGTTATGACAATGTTTGGTAAGCCATCTTCAAGTTTGGACTCAATAATATATTTTAATAAATCCAGAGAGCCGAGCCTAGTTAGTTCTTTTTTACAGCCTGGGTCTCTTGCCCCAGTTGGAATTCTTTATTAATGCCTTGATGAGCTTGATCTAAATTAAGTTCGTCCATGCTCAATATCACTTCAGGCCTTAAAAAAGCATATTTTTGAGCTAGATTCTGCAACTGTTGGAATCTTACTCGAATTTCAGCAGTTACTCTGTCTATTGAAGAAAATATTGTTTGCCTCAAGTCATCTTCGTACAATAACTTAACATCTTTGCTTCGGTCACAAAATATATGCTTCCTCCCGATTCGTCGTGAGGGTTCAAAAAAAAATTTCAAGCTCTTCACATAAACTTTTAGCATATATTAAAGCGTCATCCACGAGTTCCTCTAGTTTTGCTTCTAATGCGGTCTGTAAAGCACGCATTTTTTGAACACATTGATGGATACTTAGTCCCTCTATTTGCAAACAATTTGAGCATGATTGACTTCACATAGTACCGGTTGCCAGAAGCCTAAGTAACATAAATACAAATGCGATTGCATAACGAATAATAAACTTCCGGCACCTGTGTGTGCAGTTAAGCTTTCACTCGCTTCCGTCAGTTTCGTCGTGTGGGCGCAATTCGGAGTGTAAAATATATTTTTTGAATTTAAATATCGTTATGCTTTCCGCCGCCAATTTTCGTATGCCGCTTTGGGCCATGTACCCCCACACTACGTCATGACGCAAGAAATATATGTCGACAAAAGTATAAAGAACAATTTCCCCGCAAATTATTTCATACGTGGAAAGTTTTCTGCTGACAAAGATTTTTAACAGCCAATGTCATATCATTAAACATTTTCTTCTCGCTGAGATCTGACTTCAAGTCAATAACTTCGAGTTTTAGACTTTCAGGTGCTGTATCCATATCAGCAGTAATGGGAAAACAGAACGTTGAATTTAGCCTCAATTTTGTTAAAATCCGAAAGCTTGTGATCAAAGTGGATTATCTGACTGTTTTGGTGGGCCGCTAGTTGCTTACCCCTGTTACAGACTTCATAATGAATGAATTAATCATAAAGTAATGTACAGTGTTTACAAATTTAACTTGCTAATCATCGCCTTATCTTTTGTCTATTTGTTTCTAATGTATAAAACGAGGTTACCTTAAAAGGTCATATAAAGGTATTATTATTGTTGTAAATGATTTACGGGAAGTGTTGTTTATGATTTCGTGTCTTTCAACATTTTTTCGAAAAATATGTTTTGTCAGTTTTTTAGAGCTGTAGAGAAAATAAATGAAGGTATTTTCAGAAAATTTTGTGAAATATGAACACAAATTCTCTCTCTCAAAATGCACTTGTTAAATAGACAAATGTTTTTATTGTAACAGTAATCTAATTCAAAATTATCGTTTAAGGTATCCGACTACGTTCGGAACCGTGATTTTGCAAAAGCGTATAAGCGGATAATGTTTATGAACACTTAGATTAGAAAACGTATGTAAAATTATTTTAAGAATAGTATTACAATAAAAAATTATTTAAGTACAATATTTTGACAAAATGAACATAGAATGACCCATTTTGAAATTATTCTCCTTTTGTGAAAAATGCTTCTATTATAATAATATTTTATCTGCATATAGCCCAGACCTCTGTACAGAGACTCGTCTATAATTTTTGAAATATGTAACTTAGAAGTGGGTTTATCCATGTTTTACGACAACAGAGGGGAGAACTTTTAAGAAAAATACGCCGATAATTATTTCAATTGGTTGTAACTCTGAAAATAACGTTAATTTTTCAAAAAAAAAATAATAATTGAGCTTCTGTACAGAGGTCTGAGCTATATACAAGCAAAATATCATTATAATAGAAGCATTTTTCATAAAAGGAGAACATTTTGAAAAAAGGTTATTCTAAGTAAATTCTTTGCCTAAATATTGTATTTAAATAATGCTTTTTGTCAAAATGTCCTTAAAACAATTTTATGCATGTATTCTAATGTAAGTGGCACTAAATATCATGAAGATTATCCATTTATGCGCTTTTGCAAAATCACGGTTCCGAACGTAGTCGGATACCTTAAAGAAATTTAATCAGTTTTCAAAATCTTCTATAGCAGAACTTATTTGGAAAACAATCTTAGAGAATTAACAATATTTAAAAAACCTTTTTAGATATGTGGAATCAATAGAATGATAATAAAAGTAAATAAAGGAATTCTCCTTCTTCAATGGCTCTGGGTGGGCCCTGGAATTCTCCAAGCATCTATACTTTTGGCAACAGTTTTCTAATTTTTAAGGTCTTTTTCGATACAATCAATCCATCTTAGCGTGGGTTTGCCTTGAGGTCTATTTCCTATGAGCTTTGCCAGAAAGGTTTTCTTGCAGCAACAAACCAGCCCATTTGTCTCTATTACTTATCCTTTTTACAGAGAAATAACTTTATTACACTAGCAGTGTATCTGGTTCTGTAATTGAGCAAAGCAAAATAGTTTTTAAAAAATCACAACATTAAAAATAATTCTGGATTCTGAAAACGATAAAATATCCAGCTATTTAGAAAAAAAACACGTTTATTCCTCAAAACCAAAACTTACTACAAAAACAAAAACTAATAATTGCCAAAATAGAGAAAAAAAAACTTTTTCTTAATAATTACATTAGGTTACAGTGAATACGCACAAGTATAGAGGCCATGAATTAATCCAAAAATAAACGCTGAAGACAGTCTCTGTAATTTGACGAATTTTACAATATCAGGCTGCTTGTAAATTTTATAAGAGTTCTCTTATTCTCCATGATCCATTCACTTGGACTACATTAAGAATGCAACGTAAGATCTTTCTCTCGAAAATTCCCAAAACTTCCTCATCGCGTAAAGCCAATGCCCAAGCCTCTGATTATAAAGATAATTATCAAAGGTATATATGAGAGTTCGCAATAATTGATTGATTTGCAAGTGACAAGAGCTCCTTTCATTCAATTTTTTCCCCTTAAATACATCGAAAATGTAGCCACGTAGCCAAAATGAGATCAAGGTGAAAGGTATAAAGTGGTAAAAACTCTCATCGATTCAAACATAGTAAGATAAAAAAAGAGTTATGTGATTGAATATAAACATTTATTTGTGCGAGATGAAGTTAGTTTTTCAGAATTACACTAGATGGCAGCATGACTGCTCTGCTATCTGCACTTCATATTCATGACGTAAAGGCCCACTTTTTTTGCGACGCGAATCTTAAAATGTCATCCCATTTTCGAGGAATGAAAGGAACTTAAATCAAGTGTAAGGAATGCGAAAATATTTTTATTTTTCATTTGCTAAATTTATCTCTTCTCCAAAAACAATTAACAATAATCCATTAAAGTATTGAAATTAAAATTTCTGTTTAATCGAAATCTGCTATAGAGTATAATCCGTTTGCGTAAATGAGAACCATGAACTTCCTCTAAATTCTACCTGAAATATATCCCAGACCTATTTTAATACTATAAACATGGTAATTATGAAACGCAATGTCCTAAAGGTTTAAATAACATTGGAAAAAGTGTCAGAATGGCCGAGCGGTCTAAGGCGCCAGATTTAAGCTCTGGTTCTCGAAAGAGAGCGTGGGTTCGAACCCCACTTCTGACAAAAGGAGATTTTTTTTCTTCTCTCTTTTGAATTCTTTTCTAAAATAGAAATTTTCCTTCTTTCTAATGAGCGAATTTTTTTTTGTCCTGTAAAAGGAAAATTACAACGGGAATAAAGGAACTTGGCTACACTTTTTCGGCTAGATTCTTTTTTTAATTTAATCGACTTTTTTTTAATTGCTCTACAGTTACGTTAATACACATATAAAAAATAAAAATACAAAGGCCCCTTTTTGACATTTCTTTTCCTATTACTATTTCACATGTTTAGCAAAAAAAAGAGAAAAATCTTTGAAGAATAATTAACACAGTACTATTTTATAAACAGTGCCGATTTATCCACGGGGCGCTTGGGGCGGGCGCCCAGGGGCCTGGATAGCTGGACTCAACCAGATTTACTGGTTATAAATTTCAATCCTCCAGTGCTAAGGAGGCCTATAAATCTTCTGCGCTGGCCCGAATTTAGCTAAAGTCGGTACTGTTTATAAATAATATTTAGAAACTATTATATTGATAAAATTGAATGAAATTTGTTTCTTAACCATATATAAATTTTATTTTACTCATATCCAAGCTTTATTTAATTATTGGAATAATTCTCACTTACGAATTTATCATTCGATTTTGTTGTCACTGTATTATTATAATTTTTTCTCATTTTCCCCTAAATAAATATACTAAAATGTCTGTTGTAGAAAGAGGGGGTTGAATATATTTGTTAATATTATTTTATTTCATCAGTATACTTTTTAACTTATCATTTAATTCGATAAATTTTCAAATTTCTGAATAATTAACATTATTTTTTTTACATATATATATATAATTTTTTTAGCCAATTTTTGCACTTTTTTTATTTACTGGAACTGAAATAAATCAGCTTCATACCTTACATTCTCTCGCAACAATATCTACTTTTGTTAAAAAATTTACTTAATTTCCTTTTTTTTATTTGGGACTATGAGAATATATCTGTCTAAAAAGGAACCAAAAAAAAAAAAAAAAAAAAAAAATCGAACAACAAAAGCTCTGATACTCAAGCAAAATTTTTATCGTAAGTCTTTTTTATTGAACAGTAAATTAAATATTTGCCAAACACTTTACGGTTCATATACTATACACGTGTTGATACGATCTCGCAATCATATGCCATTGTCATGCAAAAAGCAATAAATTTTCCCCTTTTGGACCACATCGGGGGGTGATATAACTTAAACATATTGCACTGTGACCACAGAATAAACCCATCAAATACATCAAAATAAATCATAAGTATAACAAAGGAAAGGAGCTTAGAGTTGAATCCCTCCTCTTTTAGCGCTGTGTTATTTATATACTTTATCCACCAACCTTTTCGTGTTCATTGAAGCTATCAAAATGGTATTACACATGAGCAATTAAGCAACAGTTGCGAAGGAGTGATAGCATGCCCGCTATGAAGATGTTAAAAAAAAGTGATTGTACTAGTATTGTTTCTAAAGCTTGCTAAAACCATGTGAAAGTTATGCGTGCTTCCTGGAGATTAAGCTCCAAGAGGAGTATTATAAATTATTTAGAAATCCTTTCAATTCTCCCCCTAAAAGCTATGTACAGTTGAGCCCCTATTTAACGAACTTTACAAAAAAATTAACGATTTTTTTTCTTTCACCTATTAAAATGAAGGGGAAAAAACCCCTATTTAACACATAACGAACCACACATTAACGAATTAATTCAACAGCTGAAAATTTTTTTTATTAGTTTGTATGAGAAAAAAGTAGAAACACACACACACAAAAGGTTCTATTGTATAAAAGTCTTTTAGGATAAGTATTAATTTATGCATGTGAAACTTGGTGTATGTCTCGAACAGATGGAAACATGATAAGTATCTACGAAAGGAAGATTTTAAGATTTATTTTTGGAGGAATTCAGGAAAATGGGACGTGGAGAAGAAGACCCAATTTAGAGCTCTATCAATCATATAAAGAATCTGACATTGTTAACTTCATCAAAATACAACGAATTAAATTGGCAGGTCTCGTTGCCAGAATGGACGAAAACAGTCTTCAATACCCAACCAATTGGCATACGAAGAAAAGGCAAACCAAATCTTAGATGGATTAATGGCCTAGAAAAAGATCTTCTAGTTTTGAAAACTAAGAATTGGAGAACACTAGCGAAAAAAAAACTGGCCTGGAAAAGTCTTCTTGAGAAGGCCAAGGCTCACCCTGGGTTGTCGAGTCATTGAGGAAAGAAGGATTAGAAAAAAGTGGACCTTTCTTCTTTTTTTTTTTTCAAATGACATATTCTTTCTGTCCGGAACAGAAAATAACTTAGATTTTACAGGTGCAGATGAGTCATGAGTATAACCTGTCGAGAGAATTTTGAATAGGACAGTGAATTCCTTTCTTATCTCAGCACAACGCAGGGGATATTTTAAGATTTAAACGATTATGTTACATTTGATGACGGACTGCTTACTAGTGCAACTGAAATTGAGGAAATTCTTATTTTGTCGGAGCGAATGAATAGCGATTCTGATGCAGAAATCGATATTGAAACTCCTATCGAAACTGTTACTTTTTCTAATTCCTTACATTGTTTGAAAACTGAAAAAAAGCCTTATGCCGCAGAATGTAAATATTTTCTTCGCAGTACAGTAGGCGATCGGTTAACGAACAGATTGGTTAACGAACAAATCGGTTAACGAACACTTTCACGAAAGATTTTTGTGTTCGGATATAAACGAACACTTTCAAGAAAGATTTTTTGTGTTTGGACAACGAACACATATTCGGAGGTGATCAGGGAGACACCCCCTAAATTATGGATGAAATTTTGGCAACTGCTAGAGATCTGGAATTGGAGGTGAACGAGGATGACATAGAAGAGCTCGTAATGGGACATGATGATGGACTGTCGATAGAAGAACTCCAAGAAATTTTGAACGAAGAACTCCAAGAAACACAACGAAATGTGTCTCCTTCTGAACAAGAGGAAGATGAAAGAGGACCAATGCCGACATCTGCCATTAAAGATCTTTTGAAAAAGTGGGCGGATGTCAGAGCAATGGTCTTAGAATGGCACCCAAACCAAGCTGATGTCAGTAGGGTTGGGGATCTTTACAACGACAAAGCTATTAATTACTTCCGGAAAATCCTGAAAAAGAGAGAAAAGCAATCGACATTGGACATGTTCTTCAACGCCCCATAAGCAAAAAATGAAAAGGACTGATTAATATGCAAGACTATATGTATGTATTGTTTTTTTTAAAAACTTACTAAGAAATTATACATTTTTTAAAAATTAATTTTTAGGGTCTCCAGAACGAATTAATCGATTTCACATAGAAATCTATGGTGAATCGATGATCGGTTAACGAACAATTCGGATAGCGAACATAGTCTTGGAACGGATTATGTTCGTTAACCGATCACCCACTGTATTTTCTTCTATGCATGAAGTCCAAAAAAAACTCGTTCGGGTCAGGAATCAAAAAGAATGTCAAACAGTGGCGTACATAAGGGGGGGGGTCCACCCCAAAGCCTTTGATTATTTTTGTTATAAACCTATCAATACAGTACTTAAAATTTAATTAAGTATTTATTATTAATAATACATTTTATCAATTAATACTAATTATTTATTTAATTATAATTTTTCACTGTTTTTTGTTTTCGAAAATCGATAAAATTAATAGAATATGTTAGGCGGTGTATTAGAATATGATACGATAATGGTGGACTTCCGATCCTGGACCCCCTTTACCCTTAAAAATTCCTGAGTGCGCCACTGATGTCAAATACCTATTAGTCAGTATTTGCAAATTTCCAATTAACTAGTGCTTACTAATAGTCTAATAGTATTTTTAGCTATTGAATAAAAAGTGTGTGATTTCTGACTATGGATATTTTTTGTGTGGTTTGCTTATTATAGAATTGCCAAAAAGTAAACATAAAAAATTTGTATTTTGTTTGACGATATAACGAATAAACCCGAATTATAAAAAACAAAAAATGCTCAGTCTTTATAAGTGCATTAATACAATGGAAGACCACCAATACAAATGCATAACTGTTTATTAATTAATGTATAGCAGAAAAAAATTATTCCAGATTTCCCCTTTGGGTAGTAAAAAAACATTTTACTTCTATATTCTAAGCCAGAGGTGGGAAATTAGCGACCAAAGAGTTTTTTTTCTGCCTGACGAGACAGTCAGAAAATTTACTTCAATGCTGAAGCATGGAGGTGGAGGAGTTCTTGTTCCACATAAATTCATGGGATTAAACTCCTTACTTTTTCATTTACAAGCTATTATAGGCCCATCGGAACCAAAAATGTTGAATTATCTGCCATCCCAATCAATTTGCTATCAATTTTGAATTTTCTGAAACTTAATCCCAAGAATCTAGTTGGATAAATAAAACACGGAGGTGGAAGTGTCCTTGCGTGGGGATACCTATGCTTGGGGATACCCTATGCCTTACTTGAGATCTTTAAAAGTAGACAGTATATAGCATGCATTGTCAAATGGAACAAATAAATGGGCACGTCTCACTATCTCAAAAATCTAGGCAGAAACCGGCTCGACCGATGGCCGCATTTCGGCTAAATGAGTTAAATGATTGTTCACGCTTTTAGGCGTAGACCTAGACATGGACAACGGTCATCACATAATAATACAGTCTTGCCATTTTTACTAGTTACATTAAAATTATCTGGATCATGGTCTTATTACAACACAGTCGAGAACGAAACGAGGCCCAGACCAAGTTGGCCCATGCATTAAGATGTCCCTGTTTCTTATATACTAACTCCCAAAAGTAAAGGTACAACATATTTTTTCGAAGCTCACTATTAAAAGAATGGTATTAAAAATAAAATTAATAATTTACTTCAATGATGGTATTGAACCTTAAGAAAACTTTTTCAAAGAACGAGAGACAGCCGTGGTATTCATTTTAAAGGGATGGACATTTTTGTAGAAAATGGTTAAAATGAGCAAAAATCAAAATTGTGCAACTTCGTGTGTACGTTTTGTGCATGACTGATGACCTTTAATAATTGTTGGTAATTTCATTGAGAATCTTCGGGAAAGAACTGTGTCTAGGGGAAATCTTTTACATGATTCGTTAAGGTGGCAAGAATTTAGATGGATGGACATGGGGTTGCCACTAGTTGATGCTGCTATTCTTCTCTATGTGACTTCCAGTATCATCCAAAGATTGTGGGATCTGTTTAAATCTGAAGATTTTGCGTCTAGAAAACATATTCTAGATCAACCACGAGTTACAATATCTGCGATAAACTGTTTTCTAGTTCTTTTGGGCTGAAGGAGAAGTCTTGCTGTGCCTCAGCTCATAGCCAATTATTTTGTCGCATCAGCGAGAAGAATCCTCGCTACTGCGGTGTGAAAACATACAAGGCAGGGAACAAAGAATAAGATACAACCAACTCAATAATGTTGAAAGCGACACAGTACAGAGGCGATAGAATTATGGTTTAGGCACAAATCTCCTTCGGTGGCCACACTGACTTGCATCTGTTCCACAGAGAAATTCTGAGCGTTGTAAAATACTAGAACAAGATATTTGATCTATATGTCTGCGTTATTGGTAGTATTTATTTTGATGGATGATAATGCACACCCTCACCGAACAGTGCTTGTTGAGGTTCAGGGTTCGGAGCGGATAGAATGGTTAGCTCAATCTCCAGACCTGAATCTTATAGTATTCTAGTGGCATACACATACTTCTTTTATGGGAAGGTTTAAGTTTTCAAAAACACGTAGACCGAAGGACCAAGGGGTAATCTTAAAGCAAAAAAAGCAAAAAATCAAAAAAAAAAAGATGTGTCTATAGGAAAGGTTTGAACCATATATGTACCCCACTGGTTGGACCTTTCTTGAGTGACACGTTGCTACTCTTAAACAGTGGCGTAACGTACACCCCCAGGACCTCCGCATTCCCGAAGGTTCCAAGATTCTATGAGCCCCAAAGCCTGACTGTCGCCAAGTATTGCTTGAGGTCAAAAACTGACTTTGCAGGGGGGCCCTAATATTCTCTGTTACCCCACTGCTCTTAGTCCTCCTCCAAGGTTGTTACATGAGCTGGAACAATGGGTACTCCATTTCTGTTCTTCGCCTACCAATTTGGTGTCTGGTCACTTCAAAGACAGCATGGAAAGTCGATGTTGTCTATGAAGCGATTATAGTTTGGGGTGGTCACATTCCATATTTAAACTCATTTTTGTAATATCACCACGACATTTTTCCGCATAAAACTGCCATGAACTGCTTTCTCCAATAATGGATTCTTCTGACAAGAGTACTTGTTTTCTTGTAAAATATATTTGTGCTAAGCTTATGTATATTTATGATTCCCATTTAATAATATACTGTTTAGTGCACATTTAGTCAAAACATTTTCTCTTTCTGTACTCATTCATTTTCAAATTAAACATACACATACAAAAAAAAAAAAGATTGTACCATAATTTTTGGCAATATATATGCTTCACAAACAATTGCCATCTATTACTGGAAAAGTCGAAGAATGCTAATCTTGCCGATATTCTCTTTTTAATGCCTCTTTTGCTTGCAAAACAAAATTAAAAAAAAGAGTTAAATAACTAAATTTTTTCCTTAATTAGTATGACGCAAAGAAAAAAACCCTTGAAACTAATCACTGGCACAAAATACCCATTAAAGGAGGGGAAAAAAAGCTTATATATTTCCGGAGGTCAAATCGGACGCCGATAATGTATGAAATTGCACTTAATTTAAGAGCCCCGAAATATACCTCACAGCGAAAGAATTCACTTCAAAAACAAGACAATTAAAAGCACTCTCTTAAAAAATCATCAATCGATACCGGGATCACTACACATAATCACCACCAGTACATGCTTGTTTATAGCCCCCTTTCGCTCAATCCTCATCTTCGGGTTAGAATGGATGCTTGCCCAAACTAATTGTCCACACGGAGTTCATGTGCATAAATACGTCAACTCGCGACATCGCAATAACGTCTTTTAAAGTGACGGATGTAACAATTAAGGGGCTAATCGGTTCACTCAATGCTCCCCCATAACTCAGCCGTTAGGGTCGGAATTCAAGCCATTATGGGAAATATGTGATCGGCAGCGGTATGTATTGTGCATAAAGGGATACCCATAAAGTGGCACGACAAAATTAAAGCAACGATTAGTCCGATAAAAACTGATCCGTTGTCATTTTGCACTCGAGTTATGGGATAGGAGATTCTTAGTCGAAGTTTTAATAAGCTTAGGTAGCCATGAGATCGACAGTTTCGGTTGAAGTTAGGCAGATTCGAGTAAATATTAAAGTCCGTTGGATTCCGAGTGTGTAATAAATTAAGTGGCTAAGGGTCTGGGAAATGGAAGTTTTGGAGGATGTGTAAATGATTTTGTTAGTTTGCGAAAGTGTAATTATTTCGCAGTTGATGAGATTAGTTGATTCTGAACGAGTGAAATTGGAAAGGATCGCAAGTGTGGGTGTGTGAAGAACTTGGAATAGAAAGCTTAAGTTTTCGAACAGAATTTAAACAGTTATATAAGGTTGGACACTTTTAATGATGAAAATAATCGAAAGTTTTTTGAAAAACTTTATAAAAAGTTCTTCTTGAAAAGAAAAGATTTTTTTTTCAGAAAAAAAATATTATTTTCAAAGAAGATGTAAATATATTATTTTTTGAATCAACAGCCATATTTAAAAGAGAAAAGCAATAAAGACTGATTAAAAGTTACCTTTTATTAATTATTTACAGTCACCAGAACGCAAGTATCCGAATGCTAGTAAGATAAATTGGAATTTTTTAAAAATAGAATGATATTGAACCTTTCGATTTTTACAAGTAATTTTATGAAGAGGAAGACTTCCAATTGATTTCCAGCTGATGCAGTTATCTTATACCTAAGATTTAACTTTTAACACTGTGACGGCTCTATCTGCATCCTTCTTATTAACAAATCCTCTTGGGGAATCTTTGGTCCTTAAAAACTATTTTATTTTAACGAACCCTCTGAAGAAGAGAACGTGAATATGTAAATTAGGTCTACTATATACAGTCTAGGCTTTCAAGCTAGAGTGAGAGATAGGATAGATTGCTAGTGGAAAATTGATTAATCAAATTTATAGTCTAACGCAGATATTTTCTATTTGATAATTGTAATAATTAAGGCTACGATTTGTCACTGGAGGTTGAATAGAGTTTAGATAGCTAGGAAGGCATTGTACAGGAACCAGAAGTATAAGTGTATTGGTAATGAAAGTCTTCTTATACTTCGCATACCTAATTAATTGTCTACGTATTGCTTCAATTGGGTTATCTCTTAGTTTTGGTCAATTGAACTTGTGTTGTTAATTATGTTACAAATAAACTAATTGATTTTGAACATGGCTAGTCTTCCTTCCTTTTCTCCCACATCTCTAGGCGTGGATCCAAGATCATTAAAACACTGGAAACTATCCAAAATTATGCATGCATAAAACATATATATATATATATATATATATATATATATATATATATATATATATATATATATATATATTTACATTTGTTATTTTCAGTATTTAAGAAAAAGTTGAATGATCTTTCTTCAAGACAATACTCTGAGAGAAACTCCAATAAGATCTGGTGGAATAATCTTACAGATCTTCCCAGGTAGCCAAGACGTAAAGCAGTTGCCGAGTTTCCTCTGACCACTGGTCACGACTGTCTCCTGAAACATCTACATGGTATTCATGTTCCACAGGCCCCTTTCTGCACGCTCTGCGATTTTCGGGAGGACATGGATGCTGACCACATTTACCGCTGCCCAGCCCTAAAGGGCTGCTCTTTGTGCGACCTAGGGTTCATAGACTTTTCACGCCATTTTGTTTCCCTTACTTTGTTTACATTGTCTGTTTTTGCTCCTACCCCCTTGTGGCGTAGTGGTCTTCTGTTACCCTGGCCATTGGAAATAAAAAAAATATTTTCAGTATTAATTACATTTGTAATGAACAAACAAAAGATATCATCGAAATAAAACTCAGTAAATGAATGAAGAAATGAATATTATTCAACTAATTTTTATAAGAATTATATTTGTAAGAATATTTTATAAGAACTATTTTCATATTCAAAGAGAATAATAAAATAATTGACTATCGAAAGTGCCCCATAAACACATTCTATTTAAAATAAATAGAGATTGGTCTTTTTAGCAACAACATTCGCTGTTGCCATAACAAAAGTCATTCAAATAAAATAAAGATAATTAACTAAACGTGTTTGAGAATGTGTTTAAAACAAAAAATAGTCGAAATAAAACGTTCACATTAAAATAAAAGAATTAAATGTGAATAAAAATAATGTAATTTTTTTTAGAATTGCAAATGTATTTTATTTTTCAGTTAAACAATCATTTTTAGAACAATTCGAATATATTAAAACTGTCATTAATGTTATTTCATTTTAGCTTTTCTTGTGAACCATGAAAAAACTATGCATACTCATTATTATTAGTTTTCATTGCTTTATATTATTAAAACTATAAAAAAAACGTTAAACAAATTTTCGTGATTTAAAATTGCTTTTTACGAGTTAAAAAAAAGTTTCATAATTTGTTATAATAACAAGTAATATATATATAAAAAAAAGTCAATTCCTACTTTGAATGGATGAATAGAAAGTATTTTATTAACGATTGCGAAAATTAGAGCAAGACACACACACACACACACATATATATATAATTAAAGATTGCCATGCTTTGCATATTATAAAGGACATTCACAAATTTTTGAAACAAATATAAAATAAAAGTTAATGTAAATAAAGATTATCAAATAAAATATTGTACACTTTTATATATGAATAAATCATATGATAATATTAATTTTTCTGGTATTTTTCAAAAACACATGCCATCTTTCCCAATACAAAATATTACTATTAAAAAAACTTTCAAATAGTACAATAAAAAATAGGTAGATCAATTTTTAACTATAATGTGCCTATAAAGCAAGAAAACTTAATATGTAAATGTAATGACTTTAAAGAATTCATAGATAAACATTACAAGCATGTTGTTACTGGTGACCTCAATATTGTAAAAGACAACAATCTTGGAAGCATAATGAATATTATAAAAAATCAGTTATATAATGATATTGAGCAATTTATAAACAAAATAGCTGTTAAGTATAATATGCCTATAGAGGCATTCACAGAATTTAAAGGTAATATTACACAGCAGCTTAATAAATATAACTTTGATACAGATAATAAAATCTTTTTTAATGATATTAAAAATCAGATTAAAAAATTACAAAATAATTTCATTATAGTTCATGCTGATAAAGTGCCAGGTAATTTTGCCTTCATATGTAAATACTATTATAATTTAATGATCAAC
>BMAU01000632.1:200000-287745 GCA_019973935.1 Trichonephila clavipes
TTCCAAGATGGTGACCGATTTAACAGTTGTCAAGTGATTTATTCTCAGTTTGGTTTCGCAATTCATCATGAATAGACTCACGCCTGAACAACGCTTTTAGATTCGTCGAATGGGCCCAAAACGAGATTGCCGTTGTTTCCGATTTTCATAAACGAATTTTGTTTAGCGACGAAGCGCACTTCTGGTCGAATGGCTACGTCAACAAACAAAACTGCCGCATTTGGAGTGAAGCTAATCCACAAGTGTATGTCGAAACACCGTTACATCCAGAAAAACTGACTGTTTGGTGCGCTTTATGGGCTGGTGGAATCATTGGTCCGTACTTCTCCAAAAACGATGAAGGCCACAACGTTACAGTCAATGGTGATCGGTATAGAGCCATGATTACTAACTTTTTCATTCCTGAATTGAACAATCATGATGTCCAGGAGCTGTGGTTCCAACAAGACGGCGCAACATGTCACACAGCTCGTGCCACAATCGATTTATTGAAAGACACGTTGTGTGACCGCCTAATTTCACGTTTTGGACCTGTGAATTGGCCTCCAAGATCTTGTGATTTAACACCGCTAGACTATTTTCTGTGGGGCTATGTAAAGTCATTGGTCTATGCGGATAAACCACAAACGCTTGACTATTTGGAAGACAACATTCACCGTGATATTGCCGATATACGGCCACAAATGTTGGGAAAAGTCATCGAAAATTGGACGTCCAGATTGGACTACATCCGAGCCAGCCGTGGCAGTCCTATGCCAGAAATCATATTTAAAATGTAATGCCACAAGATTATCTTTCGAATAAAAAAAAATTCATGTCAATCGAATAATACATCGTTGTTTTATTGCAATTTAAAGTTCTATACCTCTAAAAAAACACCCTTTACAATGAAAAAATAAAGAAAGGAGACCGATATTGTTTGAAAACAGAAATTTTTAATGAACGAAGCTACTGCAATTGTAAAAGTTTTTTTTTAATAAAACAGTTGAAAAAAAACAGGAAAAGACACAGTTACATTATCGCTGCCAACGTTATTTATTTTTTTGTGCAATATTATAGAATCGAACTAGCTGCATTAGCAAAGCGTTGCACGGACTTTTTCGCGTGTATAATATTTTCCATGCTTCTTTCCCTCGGGGAAATTTCTTCTCTTCCCCTCTCGACTTCAACACCTCCAAATAAAATTTCCTTTTTCGAAACTTCTTTTTTTTCCTCGTGAGACGGGTATTTTTCTTTCCTCTCTGTTCATTTTTTAATACTTTTTTAAACAAAAAATTTGAAGAATGCACTGCTATTTACAATTTTGAATCAAAAGTATTAAAATGAGTTTTTGTTTGTTTGGGCTGGAAAAATTTCACAATTTTCCAACGAAGATTTAGTGCATCCTTTATGAAACATTATTTTCTGAAACAAGCAATTTTTTCCAACAAAATCAAGTATAGTAAAAAAAAAAAACAATGTCTTTTTAATAGAGTTTGCAATCCCATGCTATATTTTCAATCTTGGGATTTTGGGATTACATAAACCAAATGACGGGATTGTTGCCGGTATTAAGATTAGACTATTTATGAAAAATGTTTAACATTAGCATATTTGAAATTACATTATAAAACTGAAAATGTAAGTAAAATAATTGTGGTTTAATATTATTTTTCATTGAAACAAATCGAAACAAAATTCATCATAAAAAAAATGAAAATTATACATAATGAAATTTAAAAAAAAAACGAAAACAATTTTTTCATTTTTTGTATTTTTATAAGTAAGTTTTTGAAAACCACAGCTCGTCCAGCGTTTCATCTTTCAAACGGCTTCTTATTCAATTTCTACTATTATAGCTCACACTCTCTAAATATTTATATATTTATCTTGTTCAAATTTTCAATCGTTAATAAAATACTTTCGATTCATCCAATCCAGCTCAAATAATTGTTTTTAAACTTGTAGTGGATGACACTTGAAGTTAATATAGTTTTTTCAAATATTAATTCATTAATTAAATTTTATTTTTTAAAATTTTAAATTTATTTCTGCGTTATTTTCGCAGTAGTGATAATTAGCTATAACAGATGGTGCCAGTGCGTTTTTCTAACAAAGCAGAAATTTACGTAAAAAAAATTTTTTTAATATATTTCTTGTATTTGTTACAAGTCCTGCAGAAGAAAATGCTTGTTCAGACTCTATACTAGTAGGTTTTATCGTCTTTAAATCGGAGTACGTTCTTTCCATGTAATCACCCCGTCTCCCTCCCCTTTCTAAAACAGACATTTCTTTTTAAATTTTTGATGACAGTGTCTCAAATCTAATAGGCTGCATTAGTGCATATTCCTCTTTGATAACTTTATCTAGTTCTGCTACACTTAATGGTTTTTGAGTTCAAATTGATTCAGTTATTGAATCAGAAAGTGAATCAATTTCCTCATTTGATATAGAAAATCCAGTTGCACGAGCTATTAGTAATGCAGCGGGATCGGAAGCGTCAAGTCTTTCAAGAAGGCCCAGTATTAATTTAAGGCATTTAATTGAAGGAGGAACTGTGACAAAATCCATCCCTGAGACGTTGCTTGTACCATTGCGTAATGCAGTAACTGCGCGACGTTCTTCCATGCAAGGAACAATAGAGCTGCATATAATTTTTTACTTTTAGCACTTACACACACATAAACTCTACGTAAATATTTCATAAAAATATACATTTTTTAGGAATTAAATTTTTAGAAAATTTTGATGAGAAAGAAATTCTAAATTATATTATTCAGACGAAAATTGAATCCCGGGGCTGAAATTCTATAGATTTAAAATTAAAATTTGCTCAAACGGGAACATTAAATTGAATTGGAAATAATTGAGTCTAATTTATGATTAGCTACGTCAACAAAAATTATCGAATTCTTAACTATTTTGAAAACTCAAGGAAAAAAAATAAGCAAATTTGTAGATCTTATTAAATTAAAGACAAGTTGCAATGGACTGTTATGACAAACCTGCAGTAGTGTACACAGACCTCACTTGTGGGGAAGGGGTTACATTCTAAAAAACACGTAGATGAGTAATCGATATGGGAAAAATTAAAAATCTGTTGGTCTAAATGGAGGGGAGTCGAACCCAACTCTCCCCTTGTGTTCGCTATTGCAAACTTGAAAGATTCTATTATTAAATCACATAGTTTTTTTTCATTAATTATTGTTTATAAAATACGTAAGCATCGGTGATTTTTTTTTTAAAAATTAAAAACTCAAGGATTCAATGAATAATGTAGATAAGTGTTCCCCAACCTTTTTATCGCCGCGGACCATTCAATGTTTGATAATTTTACCTTGACTCGCTCAGGAGGAATGTTGATTGCTTATATTTTAGATTGCCTTGATTAATAATTTTAACTTCTAACTGTATTAACATATCTTCAGAATAAAATACAGTTACATCCAAAAATGAAAATAAAGTGATTTAACAGGGAATACAAAGCGATTTCTTTAAAAAAGCACACAAACCCGTGAGAAATACACCACAGTAAATAAAATAGAAATAATTTAATGTTCCTTGTACGGGCTGGTACTATTTGATACAAGGACTGGTACAGGTTCACAGCCCGGGTGTTGGGGAAATATTCATGTAGATGACTTTACAACTGTGTCTTCTATTAAGGAATATTAACATGCTTATACTTTTTATAATACTATTGCTGGCTAAGAACAGGTCATCACAAAGGAATGAAGATAGATAGGGATCAGTGGCGCACACAAGGAGGGTCCCCGTGTCCGGACCCTCCCCCAGAGTTCTTGATTTTTTTTCTCGAGTGATTACAATCCTGTGTATATAGTAAGTAAATTTAATTAAGTATTGTTATTAATAATTAATTTTATTAATAATGCTAATTATTTATTCAATAATTAATTTTTTTATTGTTTTTTGGTCCCGAAAATCGACAAAATCAGAAGAATACGTTGGGCGGCGTATTGCAGCATGATACGAGAATGGTAGACTTTCGACCCTGGACCCTACCCACCCCTTTGAAAAATTCCTGTATGAGCCTCAGGTAGGGATGGTAAATTAACTTATAGGGATTGTGATTACTGTTTAGATATAGAGCTAACACCTGTTCATATTTTTGATTGTTCAGCTATTCTTGCTGGCCTACGAGAAATAGAAGTCCTGCTTTCGTCAACAAACCTCTAAGTGCACAATATTGAACAGGTTGCTAGTGAGTGAGTGAGTGAGTGAATATTAACGTCGCACTGCTCAGCCACACGAGGGGTTTTGGCGACGGACCTCGTAATTTTGAACCATGGTCAAGTGACGAGAACGACACCTGAGCGGGCACGCTCCTCTCCTAACTACCACACCAAAGGGGGACGTTTCAGTTCTCGACAGATTTAACGTGCATCGCTGCCCTACACGGCGGGTCTTTAGTGGTACTGGGCTGCCAGAACAGATTGCCAGAACAGTCATTTGGGTCCATAGTACTATCTGATTCGGTGCTGTCATGGACACGACATCATCATCATCAATGGAGCTTTTTTGGAACTACATCATTTGGAACTTTAAAATTTATTTTTCTAATAGTTTTCCTTCTTCCTTTAAATTTCCGAAAAGAAGAGGCAAAAAATATAAGGAATAGGTAAAAGAAAAATTCGACATAATATTTATATAAGAGAAAATATTGAGTGAATTTCTAATGCAAAGTAATCTTTAAAGCTGTACTTAATACGCCCCACTGTGTAAAAGTTATAATACATGAATATTCCTCGCTCGCCGGGTTAATAAATCCCTTCATTTCGCTTCGTGGCAAGTCGACAGTTCACTTTATAACCAGCCAATGGCCGCGTTTGAACCCTAAGAAAAATTGAGGAGGAGCAGAAAAATATCTCATTTATCTTGGACATGCATGAGAGCAAAAAAAGAGCAAATCTATAACCATGGAGGCATGAACGCACACACTTTGAATTTTCCTCCATAGATATGAAAAAAAGAAAAGAAAGAAACTCGAAATCCTTGGACAGCCTATATCTACAAAAACAATCCACTATGTAGATAAATGGAAAAAAGCTACGAACTATTGCTCTTGCCGATTCATTGTTTCCTCTCCACCCCTCCCGTTTTTGTTTCAGATCGTGCCAGAAAAAAACCCGAGGGGAGGGTGGGGTGTTAAATGCGATTTGGAAGGCAGGGGGTGGGGTGGAATATCCCTTTTAGAGTGTCATTGGGGTGAGCTGGAGCAATTTGCCTTGAACGGTTTTGAATTCGGGATCCGAGAAGGCCCAGCTGCTATTTATCATGTGCAACCAACAACGCTTCTTTTTTCCGCCTGTAATGTGCTCTTGATGCTACTTTCGGGATCAAAAGGGGTTGCCGATCCCCTCTCTTTCCGCAGGGAATGCCAAGACATCGCCAAATCTTGAAATGATTTCGTTGCATGCAAATGAGGTGGTGAGGTTATGATTTTCACATCCATTTGTGGCATATTTCGAATTATAACAATTGAAAAGTTCAACATGAAGCAAAAATTTAATTGAATCTATCATACTGATATCGAATTCAAATGATACAAAAAGTATTTGCCAAAAAAAAAAAAAAAAAAAAAAAAAGTTTTTAATTCGAAAAATTGTTTTTTTGATGTGTAACATCTTTCCTCTCGGTTGCTGGATTTTTGTTGGGGGTGATTTCGTGAAAAGGGACGGATGTGTGTAACAGGATGTGACGTAAGCGCGCGCTACTTGATTTGACCAATGAGAGTGCGTGGCTGTGTCTTTTCGCTACTCTCGCATGGGGATCCAACTCTAGTAGCCATCAAGCACTCGAGCGCTTGACTCTAAATCCGTTAGTCATGATATTGAGGGACATAAGTGCGGCAGAATGCTTATTTGAAAATGGACAAATAGTGATTTCGGTGGTCGTATACGTTCTTCGAATCAAACGGTTAAAAAAAAAATTAAAGATTTCTTGCATTTTGTACTTTTACCATGTAACGAAGACGGTTCTGTTCTTTTAAAAAAATTATCACTCCCTTCCCCTGATTTTGAGTGGTGATTTTAACTTTAAATTCAGTTTGCGAAAGGCTGAGCCACTCATAGCTTTTATGAATGATGAACTCAAGCTCGAAATGAACACACATTAGAATGTTTCGACTGCTAACAGTGGTACTGTTATTGACGCTGTTTTTCAACGGTTTTTAAATACCTTGAAATCACAAGTATATGTGTCATATTTTAGTTATCATAAGTCTATTGTCTCTCCTCTCTTCTCCAAATTGAACAAGAATAATTATTTTTGATAAAATTTTGCATTTTTTACTCCTTTTGTTAATTAAATACAATTTTCATTAAAGATATAATTATTCGATAGAAAATTGTTTCCAATATCACACCCAATTCATATTTTTTTCAGGAAAAAAGTTAATATTGCGTATTTACCACGATAGCATGTCAGATGTTACATATCATATGCGATTACTGTAAGACTCGTTTCTTTCCTTTTTTTTTGTCACTTTTACTCTAACGAAATACAGGGTTATCAGAGCTGATTGACCCGGTTACAAAATTTAATAACTCCCAGATGAATAAACAGAAAATGATAATTGAGATGTCATTGTCAAGATAAAATATGAAATTTTGTGTCTGTAACATTGTTTTTGTTAAATAGGTGGCAGCTATGTTATAATTTTGAACAGAAATGGAAATGGCGTCGCAGTGGGAGAGGGCGTTTTGTGTGCTCTTGTTTGCAAAAAGTCTGTCAGTAATCACGGCTCAGCGTCAATTTCGGAGAGAGTACCATAGAAATGCTCCGACATTAAGATTATAAGAAGATGGAGTAAACAGTTCCAGGAAACTGGATGTCTGTGTAAAGGCAAAAGTCCAGGGCGACCATGTGTGCAATGATATTATATGGGTGACTAAAGAAACTCACACATTGAACATTTGTGAAAACTAATTTAAATTTACGTCAAGAAACGTTAATCAAGAAAAAAAATTCAAATTTTATCTTTACAATGGCATCTTAATTATGATTTTCTGTTAAATCATCTAGGAATTATTAAATTAGGTAATCAGGTCAGTCATTTCTGATAACCCTATATTCTAATTTAATTCTCAGTATATGAATTTATATATAGTGAAATACGTTTAACGCAAGAACGCTTAAGACGAAATATCGGTTAACGATAAATAACACAACGGTCCCGACAAATTACTATGAAATTTCCATGCATTCTTTCTCTTAACTCGAAACGGAAATCGCTTAACCCGAAAAAATTTCCCTTCTGGGAAATCTGCCAGAGAAAGGTTCGGTATTATTGGACTGTCCTACCGTATGAACGGAAGAATGCGTTGCAGTAGATGATAATGTGTCCAATTATGGCAGACAAAAAAACATTTTGGAGTTTGTTCAAAGCTCGAAAAATACCACTGATGCAGATTTCAGACGAAATCAAATGATTAATGCAGCTCCTGTTCCGACGTCATCCAAAATGAGGAACATCATGTAAAGTATGGTATATAAGTTATTTTGATGCACATTCCAATGGTGAAACGAATAAAAAAAAGGAGTGACATCGAACAACTTGTTGACAATTGGATGCTAAAAAGACAATACAATGAAAAGTGTCTGACTATTTTTTCAAAAACTCAATTCATTAAGTTCTTGTGAAGGTTTTAATTTCATTGATTTTTATGAAATACATGCATAGATACATATCTTTTTAAATAAAATGTACTCTAATAAAATTATCTTTGTTGAATATATATGTTTTTTTTTGTAATATGCTTTAGTACGAAAAAATATTTCAGTCTCCTCAGTTTCGTGTTAAACGATATTCTCTGTGCATGGCACAGAAGAAATGAGTTTCTATTTCTCAGTACAATACGGGACAACGTATAAACAACACCACATAAATTGCAAAACGCAAATATACATTAAAGTAAATAATCTAAATTTAAACAAATCCTATAAAGAAATAAAGAGGTATTTTAAAGTAAAATTAAATTTTTAAAAATATATCAGCATGAAAATTGTTTTTCTGTTGATAAAATTCCAATATAAAAGAACGGGAACTACAGTATTGTAATTTTGTAGACATATACAGATATGTTTGTTACAATTGTGATTCTTGCATGCATTTATCAGTAAAAAATTAGAAGTACTAATTAATTACATTGATAATTACAGGAATAAAATGAATAAAAAAAAGAAGGAATCCCCCCCCCACACACTTTATGGTGTCTTAGCTGAAAACTTTTGACTTAAGATGATTAATCAGTTTCGAAGGCAATTCCAGAATTCTTAGAACGAGGGTTTGGATATATTAAAAACACTGTAAATTAATTCTGTTTTTTCCCCGCATATTCCTGAAATTAACAACAAAAAAAAAAGTGTGAGAATTAAAAATTTTAATCCAAATATATACTCTAAGGATGAGTAATACAATTAAGATGTTCTTTAAAGTACATATACAAATACATTAAATCAAAAAAAAAAAATGCATTGAATAAAACAAATTATCAAAATTTTGCTATAAAAGAAGCACAATATATTCTTTTAAAATTAGTTCTTCCATAGAGTTTCTGTTTAAAATTAAATCGGTTCAATTACGTATAAATTTTATGTGATACATTTTTTACTCATTATTTTAATGAAAAGTGATGCAAATTATTCATGAATTTGAAAATATTTTAAATATCAAGTGCAAAGAAAATTATTATTATTTTTTTTTTAAAAAATGCACGAAAGCAGGATTATTGCATTATAAAAAAAAACGATGCTTTACTGAATACTATTGTTTTTCTGTAGCTTGATTTTTGTTCTGTGTACTAGAACTAATACTTCATACTACTGTCTTAACTAGTCCTGAGTGGGCCCTGTATCAAAAGTCTCTTGGGGCTCCATGTTTGGGGCCTCTTAATATTCTATGATTTTTTGCTTTCATATATTGGGGCTCCTGTAGCTTGAAGTCCGCGTATCAATGATGCGCGGCCGATACAGCAGTTGCTACTCCCCTGCTTAATGCTTAAAATAAATGTTAAATAAGAGGAATTAAGTGTCATTCCAGTAGCGTAACGTTCACCCCTCAATCCCAGCATTGGTCGCGGTAGCCGAGTGGTATGCGTATCGGATCGTGGCTTGCCTTGTCACGAGTTCGAGCCTAGTACCACTAAAGACCCGCCGTGTAGGGCAGCGATGCACGTTAAATCTGTCGAGGGCTGAAACGTCCTCCCGTTGGTGTGGTGTGGTAGATAGGAGACAGGGGGTGCCAGCTCAGTTGTCGTCCACGGCACTTGACCATGGTTCAAAATTAAGTGGTCCGTCGCCAAAAGCCCTCGTGCAGCTGAACAGTGCGACGTTAATATTCAATCAATCAATCAACCCCAGCATTGCGGAGGAGGGGCAGGATTCTAGAGGGCCCAAAACCTGACTTTGTAGGGAAGCCCTGATATTCTCCATTACGCCACTCTGTCATTCATAATGAATCATGGGAAAATCTTGTACAGTAGTTTGTAAAAACTGTACAGTAGTTTTATTAATGAATCCATGTTAAGTTATGCGACTACTTGCGATAACTTTTTTTTTGTTGAAAAAATGGAGATATGGGGATATTTTTGTAATTTTTAGATTCATTTAGTATATTTTAAGGAAAAAAATCGTAAAATTGAAAATAGAAATTTTTTTATATTATTATTATTAAAATGGGAAAAACTGGTGAAAATGTACAAAAAAATTACATAAACGGGGCCCGTTCCGTACAAAAACTTTTGGAACAAATTCTCAATTTTTCAATTTTAATGTGTTACTTTGTTATTCATGTTTGAAATGACCTTCAGGACAATAGATATTTTAATTTTTACAAAAACGAGCACTCTATCTAAGTGACTATATGAAATTGCTTACAAAAACAGTGATTATATTCACATAAAGGACTGTAAATTTTGAAATAAAACAGTGAATAATAAATCTGAAGGTCAAAACGCTTCTACTGTTATGCATAACATACACAAAAAATTTTAGCAAATTCTTTTCAAAACTGTTTCAGCAATCGCTGTCCCCTTGTGAGTTTTTCGAAAAAAAAAAAAACACATTTCGAGTAAAACACATTTTAAAGTTGATATCTTGTGTAAAATTATGGCATTTGCTTTTACTAAAACACTTGTAGTTTTTGTTCTAATGAATGGAAAATAAAAAGTTTGGTATTTTTATTATGCTAATAAGATGGCCTATAAAATAAAATTATTAAAAAAATCATGATTTTAGGGTGTGACGTCTTACGCGTCTGTTCTTTAACAAGTCCTTTGGGTTCTTTGGGCCAGAATTAATGACAACTCTTTTCCAACCAAATCCAAGAAAGGAGAAGTGAAGAGATGCAAATAATACAGGATAAATATAGGATCTTAGAGTAAGCGTGATGACAATGTAAAGGAATGTTAGACAATTGAGGTGCGTTGTGACAGTTGATGATTATTACAGTTCGTAGTTCAAGATTGATTAAGTTCTACGTGTCGTGGATAAACATATTGGTGTTAGAAGTTATACGTCAAGCTGCATCCCATTGCAGATAAAGATTAAAGTAACTACGAGATAAAATAAGGTAGGATTGATTAATTTAATATTATAATCGGGGATTAGTCGGTTCGCTTATTGAGATTGCTCTGAATTGAGTTAGGTCTTATTATAAATATACATATATTGTGTGTTGCGTATTACGTCATCGTAGATTCTCTCATATTAATTATTATAATTATATTTGTTAAAAGCTTAAGTTGAATATCTTAATAAAGTCATATTAAGATAATGTTTGATCTGAGTTCTTTCGCTAACCCTACACCTCTAGCTCACACTGATTCTTCGAGGGATGTACTTCCAAGGGGAGGTACATCACAAGGGTAGTCGGATACTTTAAATCACAAAATAGTATAAAATTAATAATTTTCTATGTAAAAAAACCCCATTTTGATCGACTTTTTTTCGATAAAATAAATGCACAAGTAGCCCTCTAATTTGTGATGGCTTTTTATGTATAAATATCAGTACCGGTTTATCCACTAGTCTCTTGAGGCGGGCGCCAGGGCCCGGATAAGCTTGACTTAACCAGATTTTATGGTTATAAATTTCTATCCTCCAGTGACAAGGGGGCCTGTAGATCAACTGCGCCCAGGGCCCGATATGAGATTAAAACGGCACTAATGAATATATTAATAGATTTGAATCACAAAATGAGTTGTTTTAATATGAAAAATGATTTTCTAATCACAATTCTATTACAGTTTCAAAAAAAAAATATATTACAATACTTTTTAAAAATTTAATAATTTTCGGCTTTGGGGACGAAAAACCGTTGACGTCATATCACACATGTCAAAACTGCGACTTTGCGCCAAATGTGGCAACCCTCCGATTAGTGTTTTGAAAGATCCTATACAGTGATGGAATTGATGCCGGGATTGAAGCTGATTGTCTCCTTGGGCTTTTATGGTCGAACCCTAACGACATACAAATGTCTACTTAGGATCAACGTTTTCTTTCGCTTTTCTTTACCGATTAAAAAAAAAAAAAAACAAATTTAAAAGTCATATCCATCACTGGGGAAAAAGCATTGATATATGTGTCACAACTACTTTACTTCATTTTTATAGGCGAGATGAATATTATTGCATACTCTGAAAATTTTAAATCGATTATTTTTTTCAGATTATAGTATGTAAGTATAGAAAGACGTATTTGTAAAGATTTTAACTGATAAAAAAAAAAAAAAGCGAAAACAATGCAAAATTTTCTCTCTCTCTTTTTTTTAATATATTTTTTTAAACTTTTAAATTGACAAAATGGTTTTGTAATTACTGAAAATTATAATTCCACATTGAGAAATAGTTTAAAAATAAGAATCCACATAAACACTTTTATTATATTTTATTTAGAGTGCGTAAGTTCTTTAGAAAATAATTTTGTAACAAATCTTTAAACTCAGCCAAAATAATTATGTTTTGTACAATACGAGTTTATTTAAGAAATAAAGGGAAGAAAAATATTTAAATGATAGCGTTTTTAGGAATAAAGCTAAAATATCAATGCATTCTTCAACTTCGAAACAGTACATAAAAAAAAGTTATACAATATTTAACAATTCAATATATTTTATTTTTTTAAATTTTAAAAAAAATTTATTTATAAAGAAATTTCTTATCTCAAAATATTGTTTTAAAGTTGTTTGCCAATCTATTTGTTTTGCCAAAATTTGTGCGAAATATTTGCAATTACACCTGAAGAGTTAAGAGAAGTATTTGCAGAAGATAATAGGATTTTATATATGCATGTTTGGAATTGAGAAAGTTTTGAAAGAGTTTTGATGACAATTAAAAGTAAAAGAAACTTATTTACACATATAACTCTACATATATATATATAATAATAGATCATCATACACTAAATTGCTAATAAATATTAAAAAAATTGTTTCTTCTAAATAGCTAGGAAGAGTTATTTATTGTGATTTGAATGAGAAATCAAATTTTTCAGTCGTTTATGAATCTGATCTCCAAGCAATACTTTCAGCACACACAAACATGTGTCTATAATTAAATATTTATTTTCTTATGCTATGCATTACCTTATTGTGTGTGCATGTGGAATTTAAAATCTTCTCGATTGTGCTGCCATCTATTGATCGTACAAACAACAAACAAGAATTTCTTTTACGGACTTACGACTAATTAAAAGAGAAATGAAACGAAAACGCATCCCTGGGTTATGTATGGGTTTATCTCAGTCTAACTTGATACAGATAAAGCCATACAAACTTTGCATATTCTTCAGAAGTGTGGGTTCTAGTGTTTGTGTCTTGGACAAAATGTTAATTGCTTTCTTTTAATAAAATTATAGATATATTCATAAGTTTTTATGAATATTAAATTATTATAACTCATAAAAAATATTTTACAGAAAAATTATAAAATAATTATAGATAATTAGATTGCTAGCCCGCATAAGATAATACAAATTTGAAAAAATTTCCAATTTTGTACACCTATACAAGAACACACATATACGTGTGTATATACATACATATATTGTTAAGGTAATGGATGGCGCGGTTTCAACAGAGTTGTTCTGCAATTGGATACCCTGTACCACTAAATACCTGCCGTGTAGGGTTGCAATGCACGTTAAATCTGTCGAGAGCTGAAACGTCCTCCCGTTGGTGTGGTGTGGAAGTTAGGAGAGGGGGTGCCAGCTCAGGTGTCATCCACGTCACTTGATTATGGTTCAAAATTACGTAGACGTAGCCAAAAGCCCTCGTGTAGCTGAATAGTGCAACGTTAATATTCACTCACTCACTCCGAAATTTTCGATATATTAGAAAATGATTTATCGACAAAAAAAAAAAAAAGAAAAAGAAATACATTTAAAGGAAAAATACTCGTTTAAGTAAATAATTAAAAGGGACGTAAGCGTAATTCGTGTATTTTTGCTTGAATTAATAAAAAATGTTTCATATATTTACGTAGTTGAATTTTTCGTCCTCCTTTTCATTGTAAAAAAATTGGTCACCTTATTTATAATCAATTACGTCAGTTGAATACAATATAAAATAATAACTATCAAAAGGACATCAAGCAAAACAATACCTAATCTGGGAAACCGTTATACGTATCCATTATTAATTTTTCAATGAATTTGTTTTTGATTTATTATGTACATTGTTAATTTTTGTGTATTTTCATTTTAAATAAACGTGCAAATTGTATACTGTATACATTGGTAATTTTTTTGACTCATATTTACTTAATTCATGCAGTCGATCTCTCTCATGGAAGGGGTTATATTCTAAAAAACAAATAGGCGAAATCGCGGAAGGGTAATTTCTATGGAAAAGTTAAAACTTGTTGGTCTTTTGGGGGTTGAAGCCTCACTTCACTTGAGTTCCCCATTGAACTCATGCTTGAAAATGAGTGACATTGGCGGCATTTTTTTGTGACAGAATTATTTTGGGCAAAACAACTTGCATCTTGCAACAACTCTTGGTATTCTTGGTGGTATCTTTGTTTTTCCTTCACGAACTTTTTGCTTGATTCATTGTTTATCAGTGTCGAATTTCGATGATATTCGATTATGCAAGTATATTTATTATGAGAGAAAAATAAACTACAAAAATATCTTTATAATTTTGTTGTACTTATTTCTATGATTTGGGATGATTTTTAACACACACACACACACACACGCGCACGCACGCACACACACACACACACACACACACACACACACACACACACACACACACACACACACACACACACACACACACACACACACACACACACACACACACACACACACACACACACACACACACACACACACACACACACACACACACACACACACACACACACACACACACACACACACACACACACACACACACACACACACACACACACACACACACACACACACACACACACACATGCACATATTAATGCCATATTTGTTAATATTTAATCAAATATTAAGATATTTAAATTATTAAGCAATGCCATTAGTTGTATGATTAGCTCTTTAACAAATGTAAAATATGCATATATTATTTTGTAAAGACCAGTGTGGCGTAAAATGTAACAATGATAAATTTTTAAGTGAAACGGTGAGTTCTAGAAAATACCTTTGGAAAAATAGTGCACATATTTACAGATATATATGTAGTTTTCTTGCAAGGTTCTCGGATCCACGTTTAGAGATGTGGGTGAAAGGGAAGGAAGACAAGCCATGTTCAAAATCAGTTACTTTATTTGTAACACAATCAACAACACAAGTTCAATCAATCAAAACCAAGAGATGCACCCAATTGAAGCAATACGAAGATAAATAACAAGGTGCGTGAAGTATGAGAAAACTTTAAATACCAATACACTTACTTCAGATTCGAATACACTGCCTTCCTAGCTGTCCAATCTCTATTTGATCTCTAGTGACAAATCGTCACCTTAATTATTACAGTTATCAAAGAGCAAATATCTGCGTTACACTATGAATTTGATTAATCACTGTTCCGCTAGTAATCTATACTCTCTCTCTTTTTTCTCTAGCTTGAGTGCCTAGACTATATATAGTAGACATAATTTACATATTCACGTTCTCTTCTTCAGAGGGTTCGTTAAAATAGAATAGTTTTTAGGGACCAAAGATTCCCCAAGAGGATTTGTTAATAAGAAGGACGTGGATAGAGCCGTCACATTCTTCGTAATCTTTTGAAATTTTTAGGACGTTTTTCGAACTTTAAATGTATATAATCTGAGTATACTCATACCCTTAGTTTACAGAATACAATCAATCATTAAAATTAAGAAAATTTTGAATTTTCAAATATTTCCAAAACTTTCAAATTTTACAATTTTTTTTTTGCGAGAAGTTTTTTCTTAATAAAACATTCAGTAACTTTTTATTCGAAAAATGTTTTTGTTGGAGCAAGTTCTTTTCCTTTATCTGTAATACACAGAACAAACAAATGTGGACGCTAATTAGAATAAAAAACTTAATATAACTATATATGTTCTATTCTTATTATTAAAAGTTTGATTTGCAAAAATTTGCGTATAGTATACATAGGCAGGAAAGCAAACGTATTAACTGCTGATTACAAAAAAAAAAAAAAAAAAAAAAAACATATATCATTCATTGCATAAAAAGATTATTTAGAAGCAGTGCCGGTTTATTCATTGGGCTCTTGGGACGGGAAACCCAGGGGCCCGGATAAGCTAAACTTAACCAAGTTTTCTGGTAATAAATTGCGATCCACCAGTGCGATGGGGGCCCGTAGAGCTTCTGCGTCCAGGGCCCGAAAAGAGCTTAAGGTATCCGACTAGGTTGAAAAAGTGCTTTTTAGGTGTTTGATGTTTCGTGTTGTTTGGGGCATTAGGGAGAAAAGAAATTAATTATTGAGGAAGAATGACTAATACATAAAACTAGAGAGTTTTTTAAGTTCTTTTTATAGCATTTACTTTACTTAACTAATAAAAATATTTTTTAAATTTGTTTTTAGAAGAATGAACTTTTCATGATAATTTGTGTACGAAAAAACGGGATATCTTCTAAATAATCCAATGAAATTTATAACATATATGCTATGGCCCTTCAGAGAGTTACAAATCGCAGGTTTTAAGACAGCTGCATTTAATCACATTTTACAGCCATTTTTAGCTTAGAACATGCAGTAATTTTGACGAAAAATCATGACCATCAAATTTAAATGCTAATAAAATATTTATTTCTTAAACTATTTCTTATTCTGCGGTTTGAGACACTTCAGAGGGATGAAGAAGTAAATCAATGACGTTAAAATTGCATAATGTGCAATTTATTTTTATTTATCACGTTTTTCTTAAGAAGACTTATTTTCATTTAATCTTATTCTTTGCATTATTATCTTTCGATTGATATATCACTTGTGCATGTCGGAAAGTTAGAAGTTGAATAAAACTTCATTTGAAAACAAATTAGGCAATTCAGCCACATCCCCTTTTTAGAAAAAAAGCTAAAAAATGCGTTATGATAAAAAAAATCTATTTTATAAATAGAAATAATAACTATAAAAAAAGAATGTGTAGTATTAAAAGCAGAATATTTCCGAGGCAATTCAATAATGTAATTTTTCTTCCTTGTGAAATGTGTGCATGTAAAATTTTTAAATTAAGGCATTTTATATTAATAATTTTATAATTTCAGTTCTTATTCCTGATATATTTTTCATACAAATGTAATACTTTAATATTATAAGAAGAAAAACAGCTAAAATTTCTGTCGTGACAGAAAAAAATTTTTTTTAAAGTTTTTTTTGAGTTTTCTTGTGCAATTAGTACTCTCTAAAAGTTGATCATTTATAAAAATATGTGGGTTGAAAACATATGAAAATGCAATTATTTTAAAGAAAAACGTATAAGTAATATCTTAAAGTGGTATTTTAAGTTTAATTAAGCTTATAATAATTATTTTTTCAGAATTATAAACTTTATAGTGGTTTTTCTCAGTTTGTGTTTTTCGAAACCTTAGTGCATTCAAAATGCTACTCCTTCGACAATTATTTACCAATCACTTCAATTTTTTCCCTGCGTGTTAAAAATAAAGCATGTAATAAAGTTACGGATTCGTTTTGCTGTAAACTGAATACTTTTTTTTTTAAAAAATAAAATGTAAGACATGTTGCCTGTTTCGTTGATTTTTAGCCTGTATATCAACATTTTATTTTTTTTCTCGAAAACGAATGAAGTTATTCTAAAATAGATCCCTAAAGTTGTTAAGAACATCCATAAGAATATTATAAAAAAATTTCAGGTCAAAAAATTAATTTTTACAAAAGGAGTTGGATTTTAAAATTTTCCCAATTTTCTTCAAAAAATTTAAATTTTTAAAATTGTGTGAATAATATATGAAAATTTTCATCTGGTAACATTTTCTTGAATAGGAACATTGTATAAAATGTTAAAATATAATTTTTAAATACGTAAATAAAGAAGTTTGCTCAAAGGGTGCCAAGTCCCCTTAACTTAAAAAATTTTGCTAAATTTTTCTAAAAATAATTTTTTTTTCAAAAGAAGGGGCGATACATGTTAGTTATTTAATAGTTATGATTTTTTAAGCCCATTTATGTTCTTTAAAAAAATAAAATTATTCCGAAAATCAATTTTTGAAAAATTTATCTCCGAACCTAGTCGGATACCTTAAACCGACACTGTTTAGAAGACATTGCAGCAAAAAACACCTTTAGGCTTAAAAATCAATCTTTAAATCAAAGCAACTTTAATTCTCCTTCCTATGCAATTGCCAGATTTAACACCATAAATCAATCAAACACCATTAATCGAAACATAGGAAGAGAAAAATTCTATGTAGTAAGAAGAGGAAAGGGGAACGCTTCGAATATTTAAGATTGAACCCTTTAACGGGCACAAAGCTAAAGTACACTTTTCTGTGATAAAGTACTTGATAAGTGTAATGTTCTCATCCTCTGTGAACATTATTTCATCACACACACACAAAATATCTGATCAAGGTTTTTTCCTTGAATGGTTGCTAGACGTTATAGCCACTGCGCACTTTGTGACGGTCTCACGCGTCTTTTCATTAACATGTCCTTTGGGTTCTTTGGGTCCAGAATTAATGGCAACTCTATTCCAACCAAAACCAAGAAGTGAAGCGTGAAGGAAAGATGCAAATTAGGAAGCTTTTAAATATCAGAAGTTAGAGTAAGCGGGGTGGCAATTTGAGGAATGTTATTATAATCAATGAATCAAGTGTGAAGAGGTTTTGGGAAAGATTTAGTGACAGCTAACAAAAGTATTCGTGACAGAGAGCCATTAGGACAAGGTGTATACGCAACTTCCATTAGGATTGTATTGATCGATCGACATTGAGGTAGGAGTGACTATTTAATATTAGGATCTGTGATAGTATTGTAATTGAGCTTAGGCGAGTTAGTTATTGATAGTGGTCCGGGTTACGTTATTTCGGTATTATATATATATATTGTGTGTGTGTTTAGCCACCATAGATTCTCTCACATATATTATTATTATCTAATCTGTTAATGTTTAAGTTTTAAGATCTTAATAAAATCAAATTAAGATCATGGCAGCTTCTAGTTCTTCCGTTATTCCTACACCTCTATCTCAAGCTGATAATCAAGGAGAAGGGCACCCTACGGGGGTTCCCTTACAACTTACGACATTTAACTTACTTTTCAGCACAGAAATAATGAGTCATATTACAATAAACTTTTATGAAAAATTAACATTTGTGCTAATAACTATTTCAGTAACAATTAAATACAAAGTTTAAGTGTAATTAAATAACAATAGAATAATTGTACTTAGTAGAATACTTACTAAAATATACATTGAAAATGGTTTATATCCACACTTTATGTTTTATTTAATTTTAGTATAAAAAGTTAGAAATAAAGTAATATTTTTGAGGATTTATATTAATTATTTCACAAATTTTTGATGAGCTATTTACTGTGGAACTTTTCAAAGCAGGTAGGATCATTTGCTTGAAAGCACAGTGGTACGTTGTGGGACCGACACAGCTATTGAGAGCGATGAACGTCTTTTCTGGTATTGCAAAGAGAGCATCTCCTGTACAGATCACCTTCTGTTTTGACTCTCGAGTGTAGGAAGAGCGAAAATTTCAAGATCATTTTTCTGTTCTTTATGGGCAGTAGATAGAGCATCTATCCACATATAAAAGCTTTCCAAAAACCTAAATGAAATTTTTTTTTAATTGCACATTTGGTTAATTTATTCAGATGAGAGAAAAGTATACTTAAGACATGTCGAATTTTTTTTCAAAGATCAGAAATTTTATTTATAGCAATCAAAATACAATTTGTAGATTTTCACCGAGAAAAACTGTTTTTAACTACCCGTCAGAGGACATGAAATGCAAAAAGAGTTATCGTGCTACCATCGGTATTGATTTGTATGCGTTTTAGCTTCAATTACCGCATGTGGACAGACTAAATATCTACCACCCACTTGGAGAAAAATTCTTTAATATGTAGCTAGACCTATTAGCCACTGTCCATGAAAGAGTTAAACAAACTTACCTATTATATCGTAAAATTACTTTGATCCTGATCTCTATCTATCTTTCTAGTGTATATAAAATCACGACTTATAAAAATAGAGATTATATAGCTTCCGTTAACGTTAAACCAATCGGCTCTTAAATGAATTAAATTTTAATACTCTCCGAGTACGATGAGATAAAGAGTAATGGAAAAGAGTTGGTGAAAAAAAAATTCGAACATCGAGCTTGACGTGAAAAGGAAAGAATAGATTAAAATGATGTTAGAGGGAAGTAACAGAATTAAGGAGAAGCAATGCACTTCACGACAAACGATTTCATCTCGATTGAATTACTCCCTCCCCTCTCCCAAACTTCCCTCACCCATTTTTTATCTTTTAACACAATTTCTTTGCCGCCCAGCTCAAAAGCCACAAAGTCACCTTTCAAAGGAAAGGGTTTTCTCAGCTTCCTCTCCCGAAAAAAAAAAAATCTTTTTGTATATATATAGATGTATTTTCCTAAGTCCCTCCCCTATCCTTTTTCCCCCTAGGAATGTACGGAGGGGTTGTATTGGGGGCGGAAGAACACTCTGGAAAAATCAGTCGTAGAGTTGATCGGCTTAGCTGTTTTTCAGTCACTCAAAAGTGACATTTTACTGATGAAGTCCTATCCCTGCAAATGGAATGACCTCTCGCTCCAGCGTATATTTCGAGAAGGGAAATTTAGGCACCCTTTACACATATTAAAAAAAAGAAGGGAAAAAAGGGGGAAACGGATAGGGAGAAAGAGGAAAAAAAAAAAAGATTTTGTAGGGGTGCCTCTGAAGGATTGAACTGAAGTTATTTCAATTTGACTGAAATTTCTTTTTCACTCTGGTTGAGTGCGGGGCATGAGAAAAAGGGGGATAAAAAAGGGAATAAAATAGTGTTCAACGTCTGGTATATCTGTTTCCAGTAGGGAAAAAGGAATGGGTGTCTTTTCTTGTTAGGTTACTCAATTTTTTTGTTTTTGTTTTTTTGTTCTTGTTCTACTTTTCCTCCTCATCGGTTTTATTGAATCGGTAAAACACTTATTTACCAGCGATTTACTTAAGTTTAACTTTCAGAGAGAACTTTTGACTCCTCTCTTTCTACTCCATCCGTTTTACTTTATTTCAATGTGATTTTTATTTTATTTACATTTTTTTTTCTGAAACTTTCTTGAATAGTGATTAGAACTTCGGATTTGTTTGACTGTTGAATGTATATTTAATCGAAGAATGAAGAAAAGTGTTGATATTGGTGATAGACATTATACGCCGTCTCTTTATTATTCCTCTCTATATAAAAAAAGTTTTTCGTGATGATGTAATAAATTTATTTATTTATCTTCCACATGAGGACAGTAATAGACAGGTAGTAAGTCCCACTGTATATTATGGTTACAACTGGGCAATAAGGCACAATTTCTAGTTCAATCAAACTATTTCAAGCTCAAAGATTAGCAAAACATGATATCAAAAATGCATATCTGAAAATTGAAGGAGCGCGTTTGTGCTATTTGTGATCGAACCAAGTAGAATTGTGAGAACAGATATTGATAGACCATGTACAAATTATGGGAGGATGCACGTTCAATCTGTCGAGAGCTCAAACGTCCTCCCGTTGGTGTGGTGTGATAGTTAGGAGAAGGGGGGTGCCAGCTCAGGTGTCGTCATCATCACTTGACAATGGTTCAAAATTACGAGGTTCGTTGCCAAAAGTTCTCGTGTAGCTCAACAGCGCGACGTTAATATTTACTCACTCATTCGTCATCAAGGCCATCTTCTGATAACCAACCCCCTTCTAGCTGATCCAAGCTATCTTCATTGTCTCTGACTTCTACATTTATCTGCAAAAATGACATAAAATAAACATATAGTAAAAATTTTTTGCAGAAGAAGTGAAACAGCTGCATAGTGTTGAAAATTTCTGTTTGGGTTTTGGGAAGATTATTCGGGGGTACGCGATATAAATTGCACAGAGAATAATAGGAACATAAAAAACAACCTTTTTCACTACTCATTATCGCTTTTATTAGCAAAAAAATAAATAAATAAATAAATAAAAAAATCTGAGATTAGTAGTAAAAAAATATTCAAGAAATCACACGTTTCTTTAAACCACAACAAACAGCGGAGACATGTTGAAACACGCCATAATGATTGTGACATTTGATTTTTTTTCATAGCTATTTTCCTTATTACTCAATCGTCGTGAAAAGTGTTACCAGCAACAACTAATTAACAATACATCTGTTTTGAGTACAATTTTTTATTCATTAAATGTTATGATGGAGATTTCCATCAAGTAAAGAAGAGTCCAGTTATATGTTGAACAAAAAAGTCTTTTTTAAAAAAAAAAAAACTTTTCTGATGAGTTTTGTAAATTAATAAATTGGTATTTGACCAATAAAATCACCTTTAAATAAAATATTTAATTACATGTCGAATACACGGTGATGAAAACTATTTATTATTATACGATGTTTAATTTTCTCGTGGTATTATGACTTCATTTGAAAATAATGTATAAAAATAAATAATAAATAAAAATATCAAAACTCTGAAAATATTTATTTGAATAAAATAAAAATTCAAATCAGTACTCTAAAAACTAAAAGAATATCGGTTCCTAAAAAAAATCTGTGCAAGATATCTTTGGGACTGACATTCTTTTTCCCACTTCTCTAAAAATATAGAACTATAAATACGTGATCAAGAATAAATATTAGTTCTTGCTTTTCAGAAGAAAAAAATACATTATATATTCATATTGTCAAATACTTCCTTATTTAAAAATAAACACAAAATCTCTACCCCACTCATATTACTTGAGAGGAAAGTATGAGAAAAAAATTATACTTCCTTTTTGTCAGAAGTGGGGTTCGAACCCACGCTCTCTTTCGAGAACCAGAGCTTAAATCTGGCGCCTTAGACCGCTCGGCCATTCTGACCTATTCCAACTAGTGGCGATGGTTCAAAAACTGTATAAACATTTCAGTTTTCAAAAACATGATTAAAATTGCTTTCCATAATATGATTAAATGACATATTATAGCGCTTGAAATTTTAAATCTTATCCCGATAAATTAATATATTTTATATTTTTATTAAAAAAAAATTCATCAACTAGGCAAATTTCTTGTTGCTTAAATTTGATAATTAAAAAATACCATATTTTAATTTCATAGTTAATTTTTTTAATATAAATATTATAAGACTTTCCTTAATTTTAAGCGGATTGAGAGACCGCTTTAGATTTTTACTGCACACACACACACGCACGCACGCACACTCACACGCAAGATAAATAAGATCATTATAAACTATTACTTATTCAAACGTATTTTTGATTCTTATTGTCTGGTTGACTGTAATTTTCATGAGGTGCAAAGACAAGTCCGTGAAGATTAAATATTTTAATAAGCAATGATTACAGTGAAAATCGTTTAACACGAAACTGAAGGGACTGAAATATTTCTTCTTGTTAAAGGATATTGTAAATATATATATACACTGGTGTGCAAAAATTAAGAACGAAGTCGAAAAATTAGCATATCAGCTGAACGAAGAGGCAGAGCGAACAGAAAGACCAATCAGGAGATTAAGTAAGGTGATGTACGGTAGCACATGCGCAGATATGCAGGTAGACGTAATGGGGGAGTGTCTGAGTAGTATAAAGCATGTTGTCGGTGTAAGATCAGTATTTCTGGCAAAGAGATTGCACGCCGTATAGCAGTTAAAATCACACCGAGTTGCTGCCTCAGCGAGAGCAATCTGTTAGATAATCAATCTGTTATCTGAATCAATCTTAATCTGTTAATCAATAATCAATCTGTTAGACGACATCTGGATGCTTTTACCCGAGGTCGAATCATTGGGAAGTTGGAGGAAGGCCGCAGTGTGACAAGTGTGGCTGCAGAGTTCGGAATTGCTCACAGCATCGTTTCACGACTTTGGAGACAATTTCAAACTACAGGAACAGCTATCCGGGGGTTCAGTAGTGGTCGTCCACGAGGAACCACACCCGCAGATGACCGGTACATTGTCTTACAGGCCAGAAGAAACAGGCGGAAGACAGCGGGAGAAATCGCTAGACACAAGACACAGGCGACTGGACGACCGATATCGCGTTTTACCGTGGCCAGAAGACTGCACGGTGGTGGTCTGTTTGCACGACGCCCTGTACGGTGTGTACCTTTAACGCCTGCCCATCGGAGAAGGCGTTCTCTGTGGTGCCGGGAACACCGGAATTGGAGAGACAATGAATGGGGACGAGTACTCTTTACAGATGAGAGCAGATTCAGTTTGACTAGCGATTCTCATCGCATACTCATCTGGAGAGAGAGGGGAAGCCGCAATCATCCCTTGAACATCATTGAAAGGGACAGGTATGGAGGTCGTGGGGTTCTCGTTTGGGGAGGCATCATGCTTGGTAGTCGTACAGACCTTCACATCTTCGACGCAGGTTCAGTCAACGGGACCCGTTATTGTAACGAGATTCTTCTTCCACATGTGCGTCCTTTTAGAGGCGCTATGGGTCTGCAGTTCCTTTTCATGGACGACAATGAACCATGTCATCGCACAGTAGCTGCCGAACAGCTCTTAGAGAGTGAGGATATTGAACGTATGGATTGGCTGGCACGATCTCCGGATCTCAATCCCATCGAGCATGTATGGGAATTTCTAGGCAGACGCTTGGCAGCTCGTACCTTACCACCAGTAACGATTCGGGAGCTTCGATTGGCGCTGCTAGACGAATGGGCAGCAATGCCTCAACAACTCATTGACACCCTCATTCTCAGCATGGGCAGCCGCTGTGAAGCCTGCCTAGCAGTCAGGGGAGATCATATCCCCTACTAAAGACCGGATGTTTCTTGCTGGACACCCATCACAGGGATGTTTCGGCCTTCAGTCGCATTGCGCTCCATGCTACTTTTTCAATCAAGCTTCTTTTTATCCCTCTGATTTCTCTTTTAGTAAGTGTTGCTTACATTACACATGTCCTTATGTATTGGGGATCTTACGGTATTAAATGTGTTGATTTGGAAAGCTTTTGTACAAAGTTATATTGAAAAAACCGTCTCGTTCTTAATTTTTGCACACCAGTGTATATATATATATATATACATATATATATATATATATATATATATATATATATAAATAATAATAATAATAAAAATCAATAAAACAAAAACATTTACTAGAACTTAACGAAATTTATTAAAAATTTAGCATTTCCGATATCTTTATATTTTTATTTTCGTCTTATGTTTTTGATCAACAGCCTTAAGACGCTCCGTCTTCATTTTAAGCGAAATAGAAGTTTGCTTTTCCCCGGAGTTTTTTGACATTGTACTTGCAAAAAGCATTCTTCTAAAATAGAACAAAACTCGAATCAGACTCACTCCTTTTACTCATCCTGCGATGTACTCGTCACTGAATTTCCAAGCCAACTGATGAGAGATGAGATGTTTTATGTGGCGATTGTAGAAGTGGATGGTAAAATTCTCTTTGGTAAAAAAAAAAAATTAGATCGTTCTTAGGCTATTATGAGGGTATTATTTCAAAGCCAAGTCAGTCTCCTTGCTTCGAAACATATGAAACCACATATTTTCATCTCGAATTTTTCAACTCGGCCTCAGTAAGATCATGATGCGAATAATTTTAATCGTAAAACTAGCTGCATGGCCCGGCGTTGCACGGACTTTCCCTATTTTTATAAATTTTCTCTTTCCTTCACAAAATCAGCACTTCTAATACTCTTTTTCAAAATGACCTTCCCCCTCCCCCCCTCTTCAGTCCTCCGCTTAGCCCGGCGTTGCTCGGGAAACAAAAAACTTAAAAAAAATAATGCTTAAATATTTCTCGCAAAAAGGGGAAAAAATGAAAAACACAATTTTTTAAAAAAACCCGTAATTTTTAAGATATTTTATCAATTTTTCTACAGATTACGGATAATATCGTTCTACACAAGGAAAAAAAGCTTTTTTTTCGGGCTTCATTTTTAAGTTAATGCCTTCAGACTTCATATATCGATTGCAAACTACGGTAAATTTTAAACAAAAAAATGTTACAAAAATAATTTTTAAATATTTCTAGCAAAAAGGACAAAAAAAAAAAAAAAAAAAAAAAACGAAAAACACAATTTTTAAAAAACCCTGTAATTTTTAAGTATTTTTTTCAATCTTTGTTCAGATTACGGATAATATCGTTCTACACACGGAAAAAAATTTCGTGAGATTATTTTTATAAATAAAAAAGTTATGAAATACTTAAATTTTGAGTATTTTTTAAAAAATCGTAAAAAAAAGTTTTTGATATTCAATTCTGTATTTTTAAGCACACCTTCTTTTCTAGTGTAACCTTTCATCAAACGTTACCGGCTGAAAGTGAATTCCTTCAAACTTAACACATCGATTGCGAACAACGGTAATTTTTAAACAAAAAATGAAACTAAAATAATGCTAAAATATCTCTCGCAAGAAGATCCAGCTTCGAACCCGGAAACTAACGTTTAGAAAGCAGCGCGTGAAACAACTAAGCTACTCGCCTTTCGAGGAAAAGCAGTGAAAAGACCTTAAAAATAAAAGGAAGAGATATTCAATTTCGCATTCCGTTATTTGTTAAAGTTAAATTTTCTTGGGGGCTTCATTTTTTAGTTAATACCTTCAAACTTCATATATCGATTGCAAACAACGGTAATTTTTAAACAAAAAACTTAAAAAAAATAATTTTTAAATATTTCTCGCAAAAAAGGACACAATTTAAAAAAAAAATAACCGTAATTTTTAAGATATTTTATCAGTCTTTGTACAGATTACGCATAATATCGTTCTACACATGGAAAAAAAGTTCTCTGAAATTATTTTTATAAAAAAAGAAGATATTAAGTATTTAACAATTAATTTTTTACATGACTGATTCTAAAAGAGAAAAGCATGAACTTTTTTAGAGTAAAATATTTTTTCGTTAACCCGAAAGAAAATGCAAGCTGAACGATTTAGAAATCATTTTAATAAAAACGTATCGATTTTGACTCATTTTAAAAAATCGTAAGAAATAGAAAATATAATTATTTTGTAAAATAAATTATACCCCGTATCGTGGCAAAATAAATGATCTTTCCGATTCTGTAATTATTTTTTTGTCTGAGTCTTATAGAAAAAATTAGATCGTGTTTTAAAAACGTCGGGAAAAAAAAACAGTCGAAGATTTGGAACTTCGGCGCCTTGCGGGAAAAAATGGCACTAATTATGCGTTTTAAGATTTTTAATTAATATCTTTTTAACTAATGGGAATATCGGAAAATAAATGACGGACATATTCTTTCAAAACTTGGAATTTCAAACTATATGCAAACTTGCAAAAATAGCAAGATTAAATAATCTTGTCATGTCCGTCGCCCGTCTCTAGGCACCATAATTTAGTTAACAAGTGGCAGTCGATCGAGTCGGTTTACCTAGGTTTTGTGAGATTGTGACTCACAGGCATATTTGTTTATTACGCTCGCGTGGTTTACCGCTCATACAATTTTGAAAACTATGCTATACACCAGAGGTTTCCAAACTTTTTTGTCTCATAGACCCCGTGTCATGTTTTTCGGTTTCGGGTAGACCCTTGCTTACCTAATATTGAATTTTTGCAAATTTATCAACTTTAATGTCTTTTTGACAGCTGATACTACTATTTTAAAAGAATTAAATTTCTAATTGTAGTGAAGTACAGTGTTTAAAACTTAAGAAGCTCATGTTAATGAATTAAATAAATACATAAAATAACTGTTACACATAAAATAACTGAACAAAAAACAAATGTTTTTAATGAGAGGGATGAATCTGGTGCTTCAATAACAAATTTTCAACATTTAATATCAATCTAGTCAGGTTAAACCTAAATCTCCTTTGTTAGTAAGATTCCAGTTCTTTCCTCCCTTTCTTTTTTTTGTTTTAGAGATTGGCAGACTCAGTGAAACTCCCTCTCACTGGGAAAAGCAATTAGAAACTTTCTCTCGATAATCCATAATTTGCGAGAAATAACAGGTTTTATAAAGCCGAAATTGCTGACATCTGTTTCCGTTAGGGTATATTCTGATCAGCTCCTGTTGTAATATGACATTTTTTTTTTCAATGTCCCTGTATGAATTCTCTTTCATTGTCTAATGTGGTATTACTATAAAAAAAGTAATCTCAAACCTAGTTTCAAAATCTGAGTAAAAGGCATTGAAATGTTGATTGTAGGGTAAATGTCCAGATATTTTGTCTGTGACAAATTGAGAAAATTCGTGACTTCCAATATCATACTTCTTTAGCTTATTTGTAGAATAAAATGGTGCTTATCTTGATAAAAATTTGTGCTGTCAACTAACAAATTTAATAAATAAATCAGTTAAATTGGTAAAATTTGGTTTTTCCACTAGATCAAAAGTTTTTTTAAAGGTTAAAATCACGATCTGGTTTAATGAGAACGACAATCATAGTCCCCCATTTACACCTCACGGAGCCCCCAATTATTTTTTCGATAGGGTGGATCCCTTGCAGGTCATCATAGACTCCTGGGGATCTATATAGACTACTTTGGGAATCACTGCTAAACACCAATGATCTTCAAACTGTTTCGATTCACGGAACCCTAGGAACTATAAGGTGTTTTGGAGGGAACTTCTTTTCATTCTATCTCTTTTAGAAGAATATATATATCTTAAAATAATATTTAACGTAGATCAACGTGTTATAGGTACTTTATATAAAGTCATTTTAAAAAAAGTATTGTATTTTTTATTAAAAACACCTTTAATGTACTATTAATATCATTTACTCATTAATAATGTTAATTAGTGCATTGTATTTAGTAACTGGGATTTGTGCTTGCATTTTCATACACAAATTGTCACAGTCTACGTCTATCGAAATTACCATATTTGATATTCTATGTTTAATTAGTTTTATACTTTGTTCTTGTAACCACTTATAAGATGAGAAATATTTTTAAGGTATCCGACTACGTTCGGAACCATGATTTTAAAAAGTCGCATAAATAGATAATTTTCATGATATTTAGTGTCACTTAGATTAGAATACACGTATAAAATTGTTTTAAGGACATTTTGACAATAAAAATTATTTAAGTACGATACTTCGGCAAAGAGTCAACTTAGAATAACCTTTTTTCAAAATGTTCTCCTTTTGTGAAAAATGCTTCTATTATAATAATATTTTACCTGTATATAGCTCAAACCTCTGTACAGAGGCTCAACTATGAATTTTGAAAAATTCACATTATTTTCAGAGTTACAATCATTTGAAATAATTATGGGCGCTTTTTTCTTAAAATTTCTCTCCTCTGTTGTCGTAAAACATGGGCACAAACCCACTTCTAAGTTATATATTTCAAAAATTCTAGTTGAGCCTCTGTACAGAGGTCTGAGCTATATACAGGCAAAGTATTATTATAATAGAAGCATTTTTCACAAAAGAGGAATATTTTGAAAATGGGTGTCCATTTTTTGTCAAAATATTGTACTTAAATAATTTTTTATTGTAATACTATTCTTAAAACACAATTTTATATACATTTTCTAATCTAAGTGACACTAAATGTCATAAATATTATCCATTTAATTGCTTTTGCAAAATCACGATTCCGAACGTAGTCGAATACCTTAACTAAAATATATTGTTCTGAATGGCATTAAAATATTTATAATTCTGTGAGAAATCCGTGTATTTTGCTTGAGTTTATAATCTTAAATTTTGGAGCCGTTGTTGCATAAATTTAGATTTTAATGTCGAATTTGTGTTAATATGTCAATAAGTTATTTCCTCTCCTTCATTAATTTTTTTTCACATATGAAGAAAAGGTACATTTTCCAATAGAAAACTATATAGCTTTGCAAAACATTGCACTAACGAGTATAAAATTATTTTGCGGAGCCTGGGATAGTCAACAGTAGAATATTTACAGTCTAGTAGGTAGTACATAAATAGAAAAAAAAATGTTTTAATGTTCTTTTATTATATTATAATAAAAGTTTAATAAGTATTGCAAAATAAAGTTAGGAATACCTACAATTTTCAGTTTTAATGTTTGGGAAGAGCTTTAGATACTTGTGGTTATGTAAACTTCATAGAGAAAGTGAAGACATTTTACATACACATAATTTTTTCTTTTGACTCGTGGAACTCCAGGGTTCCGTGGAACTGAGTTTGAAGACCATTGCTATACACTGTTTACTTTAAAGGGTCTCGAAGTGTGTATGTGTGTGTGTGGGGGGGCTGCTTATGCTTAGGGGTTCAGGACCTCAAGAAGTCTTGAAACGTTGTTGATTGTCTTTATATTGCAAAATTTATTTATGAAAATGAAGAATATTTCGAATTTAATCCATATTATTCTTACAAATCATAGGTCTGTAAGAATTTGAGTTGAAAGAAAAGTCTATTTTAAAATAACATAATCATTAAAAACAAATCTGTACTATATCATTTTACCAGTAACAATCAACTTAACTGCCACGTAACCTGTTCACTTCCAGTTCGGACTATCCCACTGTCGGAAGAATCATGTGGAAAAGTAGGGGAGGGAAACCAAAAAATCCATAATAATATGAAGAAAGCAAAACTGCAGGTGCAAGCCTCCCTAGCGGCAAATTTGCTGGGGGAGGGGGGAGGTTTATCGAAACGTGAGATGTCGAGCGACAGACAATGGCAAAAGGGGGGAGGGTCTCTGCCAAGAGTGCAAAATCGTTTGTCAAGTAAGTCAGCAGCCACCACTTCTCATGCGGACTCAATAGATGTGACTTGCCAACAGAAAAGAATTTTATTCTGTCATCGGGTTCTATTGTATGAGTTCACATCAGTGCACCTTTACAAGACGGTTCAAGCGTTACAATCAACTTTAGTAGCAGTTTACCCCCAAAGAAAACGGGGTTGCCGGCACATTAAAAGACTAGGGGGGTTGGAATGATTGGCAGGGTTGCAGCTGGATCAAAATTAAGAACGCATGACCACTTTTTTCAGTATAAAGAGAGGTGTGGGTAGGAGAGAAATGAATATCTCGTGTAACTTTTTTGGGGATCTGGTGAAATCAAACCAATTCGGGTTTTTTTAATAGGACTTGTGCTTTTGTGATGTATGCTTTTAGTAAAATTTTGTATTCTTTAAAGATTATCTCATTTAAAGTTTAAGAATACAGATGAAATTTTGAATACTTTATTTTTCAGCTTCAACAAAAAAAGAAAAGTTGTATATTTATGATATATTCTTATTTTATTAAAGTATAAATTAATCTAGAGCCACTTTTCCGCTTAGGCACACCAGACACGTGCCGCAAAAGGTTTGGGAGCCCAAAATACTGGAGGGCAAAAAACGAGAAAAAATTAAAATTACAGCGAACTTACAATGCCTAGAAAATCATGATAGAAACATTTTTGCCCAAAAGAGAGTAAAGTATTTACTATGAACAAATGAAAAGCTTAACAGTTTGATGTTGATATGCACTCAAAATAATATTGCCATGGAAATTGATTACAACGATGTTATTAATGATTTTGCATTGATCAAAACTCGAATAAAGCCTTTGTTGTACCAGTACAATGACAGTGACTTAACAAAGAATGATGATGTCGAAAAGAGTAAAAAGTTATAAAGTGATAAGCGATGAAAAAGATGATAATTAACAAGTTGAAAACAGTTCATACAATATTGTAAACTCTATACTGTAATTGCAAACAATTTCATTAAGATTTACTGTACTAATTTACAGAGGGATGGGTGGTCCGTGATGTCGTAAGGTGAACGAGAGTGGCTAAATCATGCCGCTATCCTTTCCTTACGGTTGCCAGTCCAGGACAAGGCGGGAGCAATTGGTGGTGGATAATACAAAGTAAGGGAAAATCCCTCCCGAACCCAAACTGACAAAGAAAGAACTGAAGAAAGGGGAAGGGGCTCTGGAAATAGTGTGTGTGTGGGGAGGGGGTAACAATTTAAAGTGCCTAGGGTACCGGGGAGGTTAAAAATGGCCCTAAATTAATCTACTTAAAGATACACTAAAAACTATTTTATGAGTATGTATTTGAGGTCAGTTTGTGATATCCCCTGGCCTGGGGTATCATCTCTTCATCCACGCGATCTAGATTTGTAGGAATAAATGATTTATCACTCGAACTCTCCATAATAAATATAATTCATTATTGTCTCAATCTATATTAATCAATGCAACACAAGCCTTACTAGAAGATTAGATCAATAAATGATACGGCGCAATTATCAATACTAAGTTAAAATAGCGCCTGAAATCCTACTCACTATCTTTATGATAAATTAACCTCCGAATTTTTAACCATGGTAGATTCTTTAACAAGCCAGAGTCCGTTCTATAGTTAAAATTTAATAATCGATCTCTTACCGATATCACACGGCGATCAGCAACCAAGCTTTATGTGTGTCTTCCTCTTGTATTCTATTCTTTTAATATTAATCTTCTATGCATATTATTATCCGACTTTATCCAGCTTCTATTCAACTTTCCGGCTTCTAGCTGACCTATATTATTTCTATATACCTCCTATACGACTAACTCGCGAATGCTAAAGCTCCCTTATATATGTATTCACTAATCTGCATATCGAGTTTTCTTCTCGAGAAGGTTGGATTGAAATGCCATTCTGGCCCCAAAGATTCCCCAAGAGGATTAGTTATAAGGCGCGACAAAGCCCCGTCACAAATTGAATGCTATGCATATTTTTTATAGACTGACAACTTATTCAATTGTATAAAAAATAGCGAAATTTTAATTTTCTCTTTATACACTCGTTTATAATATTTAGCATAATAAAATATTTCCACCTTCTCTTTAAGGAATAGACGATGACCATGGTAGCCTAGTGATTATAGTTACGAACTCGAGGCCAGCGTGTCAAATCTTAATGCCACTGAAAACCTACTATGCAGAAGGGCTAATGCACGTTAAATGGGTTGATGCATATAAGCTTCTGTGTTTGCGGTGCAGCACAAATTCATGACGACTCAGACGCGTGAAATATGGCATGTCTAAAGTAGGAGTTACGATTATGTGCATCCCGAAGATATTTTTTTGAAGTTTGCTTAAAATTTTTTTTAAAGTTCCATTTTTAAGCAATTTTTTTCAGCTTTGGGGATTAGACATATGACGTCATGCCTACCTCGAAATGCGAAACTTTATATTTCATGCAGTTTTTTGAGGATCGTTAAGTATTTTTATTATGATTATACTTATTTATAATGCTATACTTATCCCTTCTTTTCTCTTTTAGACATAATTACAATTGTTAGTAGAATAAATAATTAACAAGTAATGTAAACATTTTTTTAAAGTCAATTCCTACTTAGGTCAACAAAGAAACATTTTATTTTAGTTACTTTTTATATTAAATAGATACAATAAATATATATATATTTATATATATATGACAGAATCACAATATTAAGTGACAAAATAGAAAGCGATTTTCTTTTTTCCTTTCTATATAGGGTGTTGACTATTTTTGTTTGTTTGTTACTACTTATTAATTCATTTAATCTAACTATACAAATAAAAAATTATAGTAAAAAAGAAATGAGATATTTTTAGAAATTAGGCCCCTTCTCCCCTTTGGAATTCAAACTTACGATCTTTGGGCTTAGAAGTCCAAAGCGCTATCTGTTTCGTTACAGGGACGCAACGAAATATTTTTCTTTCTATATATGCTGTTGGACTATTATTTTTGATTGTTACTATTTATTCATTTTTTAAAAATTTAATTAATGAATTAATATTTTAAGAAACTGTATTAACATCGAGTGTCATCCAGTACAAGTTTAAAAAAATGTATTTGAACTTGAATGGATGAATAAAAAGTATTTTAACAACGATTGAAAATTTAAACAAGGTAGATGAATATATATATATATATATATATATATATATATATATATATATATATATATATATATATATATATATATATATATAGCAGTAGATAAATTAAAAAGAAGACTATTAAATCTTAAAACATTCTTAAGAACAAACCGAAAGAACCAAGAACATGGAACCATTACAAACCAAAAAGAGAAATATAGCTAGAGTGGAAAAAACTATTATGGTTTCCCGAGCTGTCACTGGCTTAGGACAGTGAAACAGGGTTAAGCAGTGTTTTGCGCGATCTCAACCTTCCCCTTCAGTGGAAACTTTCGACATAATAGCTTAGGAGATAAACCAAGATATATATATATATATATATATATATAAGGTACAGTGTGAACTAATAGTAGGAATTGAAGAAAAAAACCCCCTTTCTTTCAATAACTGAATTTTAGTTTTGTTGATTTAGCAGCAAGGTTTTTTTGCTTAGAGTTGCAGCTTACGCTGAGGTATTTTGACGGAATTTAGGTGTTATCCTAAAAGAAATTGTATTGATTTATTTTTTTAAAGGTTTTTAAGCAAAAAATGGCTTAAAGTTTTTCATATACTTGATTGATATCGGTATGCTGCGACTTTATAACGGCTTTGCAGTTTAATTAAAATTATTAAAACCATAATTTTAAATTTTTTTACTCACAATATTTTTTTATCCTTCCCTCTCGATTATTATATTCATGTGAAAAACTAGTAAATCAAGTTGTATTTTTATAACTGCATCATCAAAGCTATCATCTCACTAAGAATTTAATCATACGTCTACACCAGCGATAATCAATCTGCGGCCCACCGGGCATTTTTAAGTGACCCAGCTATGACCTAAAGCCTTGAGAAAATAATTTATTTATGATAATTTGGTGGGAAATTCTTTATTAAAAAATCTAATATGTATCAATTTTGTTTTTTCCTGTCGATATCATATGGGTGCGAATTGACATATTTTTTTCTTCTGATTAGTGATAATCGACAACAATGGATAAGTGACCATTTCATGAGTGGAACTAAAAAAATTTTAACTATCTTTTATACCTTGCAAGCGAAAAACATGCGAAGAAAATAGATTGTTTCAAGACGATTGGGAAGTTAACTGTTTTGTAGTGAAAATTAAGCATGGTTCAATAATTGTTTGATTTGCCACGAAAGTGTTGTATTTAAAAAATACCAGTAAACATGAATCACATTCAATGACACTTTTCCTCGAAGGTCTTTTTCAAGAGGTGATATAAATAGGCCTTTTTTTTTTTTAAATAATCTTTACAACGGCAAAAAAAGTGTTTTGTAAGTGGTTATATCTCAGTGGGGTAACAAAGACACCCTATGAAATTTGTTCTATTATTAGTAATCAAACGAAACCGTTTACTGAGATATGCAGAAATTGTGACAGAGTGATTCGTAAAGGCTTCCAATTTAGAAAAATTTAGTGACAAAAATAAAAAAATATGAAAAATAATAATAATAAAAGCAGAATTGTTTTAATTTTTTGATCAATTTTCCCATTTTAAATTGTCTGTGTTATCTTGGTCTTAAAGCATCCTCCCCCCCTCCGTTAATTCTCATGTTGCAGCTCGCGTGAAATAGCCATCATATGTATGCGGTCCGCGTAAAATAGCTGACATACGTATGCGGCCCGGCAGAAAAAAAGGTTGGGTACCCCTGGTCTACACTCAATAGATCTTCAGAACAGTAACTAATAAAACTATGTCATTCATATAAGTTCGTATTTATTATTAAAATCTCATTTGAAAAAGGAAAAGGATTGGGGAGGGGTTAGGATCTGGGTCTGAAAAGTTATACTTTTAGCCACAATTCATCGCCACAAGTTGCGATAAATTTTCATCCTGGCTACCCTTTTCATAACTAAATAGATTTCCCATAGCCTCGTGTTCCTGAGAGGAAGGGAAAGAGAGGGGAATGAGCAGTTATCCAGTTCTGCTTCTGCGCACTCACACTTTTCCAACAACTAGAGATGAATACAAGGGAAGTTATTATACTATCAGTCAACACGTTCTCTGACTACAATGAAAAATATATTGAAGCATATATATATAAAAAAGAAAAGATTGGGGGGCAAAAGGGAAAACTTTCTCCGGACGTTTGAATACGAGCCTTACGTGTACCACTTACCGCTCGAACTTTACTTTTTTTTCTATTATGAGACTTCTGTTAACGTTAAAGAGTTTGATGGAAACTTGAATCATTTTTTTTGGATAGAAAATGGGCGAATATTCATGTTGTATTCTGACACTTCATCGTAAGACAGTCCCTTATTTTAATATGTTATTCAATTCTTTAAAACCCCTTCAGTGCTCAATTTTACAGAAAATTTTAAAAAAAAGGCACATTTTTTATTGCATATAATTAAGCGTAATACTTAACAGAAAGTGAAAGAATTTTATATATTTTAATTTTCAATTTTAAAGTTTTAACGCTATTTTTCATTTTATAATTGGGGAATTCAAACCCTCCTAAAAATTTTGCTTCTTATAAGTACACTCTGTATGCTCTGAAGAAGGTTTAATATATCTTAAAAGAATTCCTGTCATACTTACAAAAAAGAAAAAAAAAGAATCATGTTCATACCTTTTTTTTCAAATGGTTGAGGATTTTGTGTGTGCATATATATATACACACACGATTTAAAGCATTGTGTATAAAATACCAAGCCTGCAATGGGGACACAGATAATATTGGCTTCTTTAGATTATCTCTCCATTTTCATTTTTTCTCAAGCAACAAACTGCATATTGTCTTGCCAATCCCTGTTCTTTATTGAATATGTTCAAGAATCTAATTCCTGACATCAATGAAAAACACAAACAAAGAAACAAACAAGAACGAACAAAGAAAATCCCGGATGAGAGCATTTCAGTACTATGGACAAACTCTAGCACTAATAATCTCCCTATAAGAATTAAAATTATGTGCAAATCAAGATAGAAAGAAATTAATATCGGTGCCTGTACAGCTTACGGGCAAGTCGGTTGCTGCCAGCCTTTGGTAGTAATCTGGCCCCACAGTTGTTCTTACAGTGTACTGGCAAACCAGTTTTAAGGAGTTAAATTTTAAAGTAAAAAAATATTTTTATGAATAATTTGTAATAATAAGTACCAACAAAGAGAAACTATTTATAGAAATAAGCTATCTAATTTACATTAATCAATAATACAATTTTCAATACTCGGTTACGATTTCTAACATAGAGACAAGTAAAAGATTATTGTGAAATGTACATTGAGTTTGAAAATAGTTCAAGAAAGACTATTTGAGTTCTGAATAAAAACAAGCAATACCGAAGTTTGCTCTAGAAATTTATAAAAGAATCATTGCTGGAAATAGATGTTTTCATGCCTTGAAGAGTTATTTAAAATCCAGTTTTCTCAAATTAAGAACTAAATTGCTTCTTTACAAAAGTCATAAGATCTGTCCTGACTTCTGCATCAGAGACTTGGCCATTGATTTTACGTGATGAGGAAGTTTTGGAAATTTTCGAGAGAAAGATTTTACGCTGCATTCTCTAAGTTCTAAGTTAGAATAAGATCTAACTTAGAATTCTACAAAATTTTCAAACAACCTGGTATTGTAAAATTTGTCAAATTACAGAGACTTAAATGGGCAGGTCATCTGGCTAGAACGAATGAAGATCGTCGCTGCAAGAAAATCTTTCTGGCAAAACCTATGGTAAATAGACCTCGGGGCAGACCCCCGTTAAGATGGATGGACTGTGTCCAAAAAGAACTAAATATTTTGTAGGTCAAAAACTGGAAAACATTTGCAAAAAGTAGAGATGCCTGGAGAAAATTCCGAGAGAAGGCCAAGGTTCATCAAGGGCTGTCGAGCCATTGAGGAAGAAGAATACTGAAGTTTCTGTTCTAATCATTTGCCTGCCTTTCTTTTATAAAGCTTTTTCCAGTAACAAGTTCGTATTTCAATTTTTTAAGCTTGTTTTCTCCTTATAAAGGAGCCAAACCTAAAACTTTCGTAACAATTCTCTTTACCCCATTAACAAATGAATCATGCAAATGTCAATCCTATTATTTCGATTTTGTACAGATTTATGTACTTTCTTCATGGGGGAACTTTCAATTACAAACAATTGGATAGAATTTATATTATTTCGCCCTTAAATGTTTCCAATTGAGCAGTTTTAAGAGAGGCTTGTGGGAAGATAACGCAGGGGAGGGGATTATCCGTTACGGAACGAATTTTACGCGCAACTCAGCGGTGGTTAAATCTACTGATGCGACGCTCTTTTATCTTCGTTTAAATTCTATTACTTTTCGAACCCAGTTTCTTAAATATCATCGCATCATGACTATTAATTAAGTTAACTAATTCTAAATAATAAATAAATGAAACTCATCTCAAAATAAATTATACACTGATTGTATAGTTTTAAACATTATTAAATTTATTTCTTAACACCATTTACTTTAATACAAAATCAAAATTAACTTAGCTTGAGAGAGGTTGCACGGAGTGGGAGAATGGGCATGATCGACGCCCGGAGCCCCGCGGATTGTCTATATCTCAGGGATAGGTTCTTTTCTCAAAAATCAAGATCAGAGTCTGGTTGTGTCAAAATCGGGGTGCGTCCCGTTTTTATTCTGCCCCTCTTCACCTAGAAATTCTAGAGCGGACTCTTTGTCTTGTCCACGTAATTATCGCTGATTGGTCCAGAACCAGCGCAGAGATACACTGTTCGAAACCCCGAGGGTTGATGAACTTGAAAACGCGCGAAATTTGTTGACGCACTCCACAATTTATGGGTCCAGTGACCCCCAGGCGCGGGAGCCTTCTCGGCACACCCTTGCCGAGGAATTCAACCCCTCAGTGATGGGAAAAGAAACGAATTCCACAAAACTGACTTCAAAATTTTGAAGTTCTGTTGAATAATCCTGAATAATCCGCGCCTCCCATTACTCCTCCCCTCTCTCAAATACACAGCACAAAAAAAATTTCACAATAACGTATCAACAGAATTGTCCCATTAGAAGAACCGGAACTCATCAATTCCTTCCAATCCTTGGACGATGTCATCCACTGGAGTCCTTGAACTTTAACTGTCTCATAAGGAGAGGAGAAGGTAAACACATCAATTCTCTCCAATCCTTGGACGATGTCATCCACTGTATTCCTTCAAGTATACGAGAGCTCGGTCATCTTGTGGCCCCGACAGGTGGTGAACAAGTAGCTGATGCATGCTGTAAAAGAAAGAATTGTCTCCCAGGGAAACCATATTAGCCATGAAACCAAAACCAGTGTATAGTAAGAAAAACTTGACCCCATTTGACTTCCGCCGCAGACTCCAAGCACCAACCTTCCACTCTCATAACTTAAAATAAAAAATGTAACAGAAAGGAAAAGAAGAAAAAAAATTATAAAGTAATTTCCAAAAATTAAGTCCCAATTCCGTTAGCGGTGAGAGGGAAAAAAATTAACTACTAACAACTACAATTAAATTCATGTACGAAAAAAAAATTGTCGAATGGGTCACCAAACAATTCACAAGGACAACATACATAAAATAACAAATAGAAATAATTGAATAATCACAAAGAATCATGTACCACTAAATAATAAAAAAAAATGAAGACGAGTAACACATAGCAAATTCAAAAATTGCATATATAACAGCTTCGATACTCACAATAACCACACATACGAGCATCGAACAAAATACTTTGTGATAAGAAATAAGTACGAGTTAAAACATATATATAATCAATACAAGCGTGGCACCAAGAAACAGACACCTCATAATCGTATAACATCGAAATCCTGACACGACTAATATGATGTGCCTGTCCCAGACCATCAAAAAAAATTACTATTTTAACCTTTAACAGTACTCAAAGCATAAGAAATTGCAATGGTTCACTAAGAGCAACGATAACAATCTTTCGTAAAAAAAAAAAAAACTAAATAAAATGATTTTAAAATAAAATTAAAAATTAGTGATGGCAGGCGCGGATTATTCAGGATTATTCAACAGAACTTCATTAAATTAAAATTTATCTATCTCCTTCGAATAACTTTCTCAAATATTCCACAAAATCCTTAACTCAAACTTATCTAACTCCTTCCAATTAATAAAACAAAAAAAAAAATTCACACCTGATCATCTTCAACATTTTCAAACCAAAAAAATTATCAAACTCAATATCTAAAACTGAAACAATACTAAATCAAAATTCTCCTCTTTTGTCAATACCAAACTCAAAGCTAACACAACTACGCGTACACAAAACATAACATTTAACAATACCATTATCTGACCATAGACTTATTTCCAAATAACAATGCAAAACTACAATTAAAATCCAAAACCATAAAAAAAATTCAATTAATATCAATACTCAATTCAATAATCTACCCAAGCGCTACCATGAATAAAACAAAATTAACCTAAACCAACAGAAGTACTATATTGACATCAAACAAAACATTCAATTCCTAGTACAGTTAAACACACAACCGAGACAAAATTATTGACTGCACATTCATTTAACCAAACCACAATTTAACTAGAGCCCTAAGCAAACAAAATTCCAAATCTGTAGCAAAACAACACACACAAAAAAATTAAATCAGCATTGAAACACCTAACCGAAAGACTATAAAAGTTTTAAATTAAAATTAGCAATCATATGACAGAACAAAACAACTTGAGTCTGCGTCTCCCATCACTACACACAGTTAAACTTAAAGCATTAAGAAAAAAACACGGATTCCATTTATATTTTCTACTTCAGATTACATTATAAGTGTATTAGGTGAGCAGTAGTCGGAAGGGGGGGGGGGTGAGAAGCTTAAAGCATCTTTCAAGTTCTTTAGGGCTGCGGTAGCCCAGTGGTCAAGGTATTGGATCGTGGCAGGCATGTCATGAGTTCGAACCCAGTACCACTCAAGACCCGCCGTGTAGGACAGCGATGCACGTTAAATCTGTCGAGAGCTGAACCGCCCTCCCGTTGGTGTGGTGTGGTAGTTAGCAGAGGAGAGTGACAGCTCAGGTGTCATACACGTCACTTGACCATGGTTCAAAATTACGTGGTCCGTCGCCACAAAAAAGTCCTCGCGTAGCTGAACAGTGCGACGTTAATATTCACTCACTCACTCAATTTTCAAGTTCTTTAGGTTTTTTTGATTGTTGTCCTTTATTATAAGGTTTCAATAGCTTGCAAAATCTTTTAAGCATACATTTTCGTTTGATATACATTGTTATAGGTTAAAATTAAAATAATAATCCGCGTAAAAATTTAGGGAAGTTAGAATTTTTTTAGGAGTATATATATAAAATTATGGAGTATACATAAAATTAATAAAATCGGTATACGGTGGGAAAAATAATTAACTATTCTACTCAATTTCCTGCCGAGGGATCATGGTAACGAACTTGTGTTCGACGAGTCGTGAGTTCGAATCCAGGTGCCCCTGAAGACCCGTTGTATATAAAGGCTGTTGCACGTCAAATATGTCGGGGCCCAAAGCCACCACGTGGGCGTGGTGCAGTAATTTGGAGCATGGTGTGTGAGGTGAGATGTGATCCTCATCACTTGACTACGGTTCAAGTTACGAGTGAGGGAGAGTTATATTTACGTCGAACTATAAAGCTGCATGAGGGCTATTGTTGACGGACCTCGTGATTTTCAACCTTGGTCCTCGTCCATGCCCACCAAGGTCATGAACTAGAATGACACCTGATCTGGTATCTCCCTCTCCTAACTTCCATACCACACCAACGGGAGAACGTTTGAGTCTCGATATATTTAAGGTGCATCAGCCCCTTCTGCATCGCGGGATTTTCAGTGGTACTGGGCTCGAACTGATGACACACCAGACACGAGATCGTCACCTTGACCACTGGCTACCGCAACCACCCAAAAATTATGAGGTCCGTCGTCAACAGTCCTAGTGTTGCTATAGAGCAATGATTCTCAACCACTGTGTGATGACACTTTTATGAGCCGCCAAATTCGTGAAGTGTACCAGAAAATTTCTTTAATCTTATTAATTATATACTCTGAGGGAAAAAAAATAATAATCCGGAACCGAATCATTCGTTCCATCGTTTTGTTTTATAGAAATAAACTAAAGTTATTTGTGGATGTAAGGGTATAAATATTTAATAAGGGTATCGCAAGGGTATAAACTTACTGAAAAATAAAATAATTAAATTTTTTTTTCTATCTCTATTTTTAAGCAATATGTTTCATTTATTGCATGCTATACAGTCCACTTGGTTCTTTTTACCTCTGGCATAATATATGTTCTCACAGCTACCAAATTAGTTTTTAAATCGAATTAAGTCACCACATTACGAAGACAAATCAGAATCCACCAATTCTTCATGATAAAACAAAAGCAACTTATAAATTATTCAGATAATTTAAATAACAACCGGGTCTAAACTGATTGAGGTTGATACGGTTATGTTGTCCAATTACAGCGATTTATTTATCTAGATCACAGAGAAATACATTTTTTAAAGAAAATTTCTTTTTTTGGTGAAATACAAGAAACTGATTCCAAGTACTCGAAACACTGCTCATGTAATTCACAGTGTTGAAACATTATGTATTTTTCACTGTCATCATTTTGGCTTCAAATACCCCTCCTTGAATGAAATTAGACTCTCATTTGCTCGACTTCGATTCTACGTTTAAGAGGGAAAAGCACAATGCTGAAATATATTATTTGTAGTTTTAAATCCTTGGTTGGGGGTTGCTGTCGGTGTTCAAAGGTGAAACACGATCAATGACCTACCTAAGGGAGAGTCAAACGAAAGTTTATCGTGATTAAATTTAGGTAAATAAATGTGGCAATAAATAAAGTGATTTTTTTTTCTTTTTAATAAAACCATAATTTTAGCTTCGACCTTCTGCAACATTTTTCAATAATGAAACAGGATTCCATTGATGGCACAATGTGGATTTTGAAAGGTTTTTGATTAAACATTTCATCCTGAAACAAAATTGTCATTTAATAGTTGAAATTGTTATTTTTGAAGCAATGTTCAAACCGCAAAAGTTTAAAATAGAAGAGACGAAACGGAAGATATTTTTGTATTGTTTTGTATTGCATCGGCTTCTAAACTTTCAGATTTTGTAGGGGAAAAGAGAAGTACAAAGTTTTTATTAATAAAAACTATCTAATTATGTGTAAAACGAGAAATTTCCTACATACAAATTATTTTACAATACTTTTTTTATACTTTTTTTAAAATACCTATAAGATCAATTAATCTAGAAAGCCTTGCGCTTTAACCCTTAAGTGCCGCTGGCGTATATATCCGTCTTATTGAATTGGGACGTTGTTTACCCCAGACGTATATATCCGTCTCATTGAATCGGGACGTTGTGTGCCCCAGACGTATATATCCATCTCATTGAATCGGAATGTTGTCTGACCCAGACGTAAACAACCGTCCTCCCGAAGTAGCATGCTTTTCTATTCGCTGCTATCAGTAAAACTATTTTGAAGGCTTTGCAATACAATAAAATGACCTTGACAGTGTTTGCTAAAGATTTACTTATTTTAGATAAAAATTTGCTTATTTGTGCCTCTTCTCCCCCCTCCCCCCACAAAAATAAACCACATATGTGCACTTATGTGAAAAATGGAGACACTAGGGAGTGAATTGAGTAACTTTTAATTGGCAGTTAAGGAGTTAACTCTGATTGCCGACTTATCCATAATTATTAGATAGCTCGATAAGGCGAGAAATTGTCTATGTAGTCATTTGTATAAAATATTTCGTATGAATATATGTACCGTATATTTCCCTGTATAAATCAATAATTTTCAGAAATATTTTTAAAATTTTAGGAAATTTTTGTTCTAAAAATTTTTTACTTTTCTTTTATTCAAAAAAAGAGAAAAGAAAGTCATATAAATCCTTCAAAGTTATTGTCAGAATCTGAGTTTCAGAATAGTTCTTAAAAATTACGTTTACTCATTGGTATAAATTTCTCTTTCCCCTCATTTTCCGAGCAATAGTGGCACAGAAAGTTTGACTTGCATCAGTAGCGCACACAGGAATTTTTCAAGGGGGGTCCGGGATCTAAAGTTCACCAATCTTGTATCATGTTCCTTTTGATTTTGTCGATTTTCGGGAACAAAACACTGTAAATAACTAATTATTGAATAAATATTAACATTAATTAACAAAATTAATCATTAATAACAAATAATTAATTTTTACCTACTATATACTTAGAATTATAATCAAATGGAAAAAAATTCAGGGCTTTGGGGAGGAGGGGGGACCGGACCCCCAAGACCCTCCCCTTTGTGTGCGTCACTGACTAGCATAGATGTGTTCAAGATAACAAATGATTCGACTAAGTGTGTTATCTTCCGATAGGATTACCAGAAATAAAACTATGGACGTTGGTGTCTGTAGTAATTTAATTGGAAATATTTCACCCTCTTGGTAACATTTTGCTGTCCTGTTACACATATTTGAAAACTATAGGCGTTTTTCTACTTTTTTTTTCAATGCGTCTTACATATTCGGTTACGAATTTCGGCTTATACATGGATCATTTTATATTTAGAAATATACTGTATTTATATACCGTAAAATGCGGCGCATAACGCACTTTTAATGCAAAAAATAAGATAGAAATGTACGGGTGTGCGTGTGTTATACGCCGGATATCAAAACGAGAACGTTGCAAATAAAAGATGTGCATTGAAAAAAATTATACTTTTGCATACATCGAAATATTTTTTTATTTAAAAGAAATGGCTTACTTAATGAACTTAAAGAGTTGTAGAGTCCTAAAAGTATACTATTTTTTTCTAAAGCTTGGAATAATACCTCGAATAAATGATTTCAAAACATAAGAACATTTAAGGTTTCTTCTTCAAAAAGGGGGTGAGCGTTATACGGTGAATATACATGGAAATTAATAATTGCAGTTTGAAAGCACGCGTGGGCGTTATAAGGCCGTGCACGTAAAACGCCGGATTTTTACGCGGTGTATATATATATATATATATATATATATATATATATATATATATATATATATATATATATATATATATATATATATATATATATATATACAGTAGCGCACTCAAGAATTTTTCTAGGGAGGTCCAGGATCGAAGTCCACCTTTTTGATATCATGCACGCCGCCCAACATATTCTTTTGATTTTGTTGATTTTCGGGAACAAAAATAATACAAAATTATTTAATAAATAAATAATTAGCATTAATTAATAGAATTAATTATTAATAACTAATATATAATTAAATTTTGCGTAATATATACATAGGATTATAACCAATTAAAAAAAATCAAGGACTATGAGGGTGTCCGGACCCCTAGGACACACCCCTTGTGTGGGCCACTGTATATATATATATATATACGATTAGTACAACAATGTACACATAATATGTACCTTTTACATTGTGTACAATAGTTATATCTATATAGATTAAAATTAGAAGTTTTAGGTACAATTATTATACTAATATTTGAAAGGTTTTAATCTGACTTATTATTAGTTGGTAAGGAATTCGTTAGTACATGGAGAAGAGGGATCTTGTATATTATTTTTCTAAAGCTTCTTCCTATGTGAACAATTATTTCGAGTTCTTCCGGCTCCGTTCTATAATATTAGGCTTAACAGAACCCATTTTCCATCTCGTTTTTCTCAAAAATTTTATAAATCAAAGCAAAGCTACGGAAAATATTTTTACAAACGTTTCCACCCCCTGCATCTCATAGTAAAGCTATGGGGGTATCGGCCGGAACTTACAGCACGTCCCCTGGCAATTGTCTACTTTTGAAGCATTTGGAACTATTTTCTTGGCAGAAACACTTATTCGTATTATATGACACTAAGCGACGCACATGAAATACGATCTCCATGCATGCGTCGTGTACCCAGATTTCGACCGAAAATCCTCAAAAGTTGTTTCTCCCGCAACAATAACAAAGCAAGCGGATATTTTATTTGATATCTCATCTATCATGCACGGTATCCTGTGTCTCTGCGTTTCTCCACGGAAGATGGCTAGAGGTCGGTTTTGATTTGGAAATATGAAGGAAATTGAGGGGGCTTTTCCCCTCCCCTCCCCAGGGGTGGGAGGCATCATTCATCCTCTTCTGCAAAGCGTTTTATGTGTCTAGAGTAAAAGGTAAGGAGACAAATTTGCTTTTCTTTTGTCTTAGTGCTGTAAGTAATAGGGACAGGGAAAATGTTAGGGAAAGGGGGGTGTGATTAGTTGTTTTCAGGTTTCCAGGTGAATTTTTTACTGGTTATTTTGTTTTTTTGAGAAAGGTAAATTTTGATAAAGCGATGGGTGTGGAATTTGGGACTCATGGCTCCCCCCCTTTGTTCCAAAGATACTTTTGTTATGGTTTTGATATACAGTCTAACCTCTATTTTATGAATTTCTCTATTTTGTGAACTTTTTCCTGGAATCAAGAACATTTTACTATTTTCTTTGTAAAATAACCTCCAAACAGCGAAGTGCACTTTCTATTTAACAAACTTTTTCTCTTCTATATAACTCGATTTTTCTCTCTCTAATTTTAAAACCTTTCAGAGCATTTTTCAAACTGTTTTTTCTTTTAGCACATTTTATGGTGATCGATGACACTGAATTGATTTTACCAGATGCCTAACTCACTAGAGCAATGAAATATGGTCATTATTTTTCAAACAAAAAATTCAAATAAAACTAACAGGTTTTATCAGTAAAAATTTAAGGACGTATGTAATAGTGTATGCCTAAAATTACTGGTTATAAAATGATGTACGTTTAAAATCTCAATCGTTCGTACAATGTTTTGTAAAACTAAATAAATTTCTAAGGAAGAATGCATTTTTAGAAAAAAAACCCTCCCGTAATAAAAGAGGGGGAACAATTTAATCACATCAACAGATTTCACGTTAAAATCGAAAATTTTAAAGAATTTTCGGTTGCAAATTCTTGCAGATGCACATGATTTCTCCCAAGCTATAAAAACTTTAATGTCATTAAAAACAATATATGTAAGTGAAAAATATTTCTCACAACGTAAGTGGCTATAATATATATATATATATATATATATATATATATATATATATATATATATATATATATATAAACTAATTGAACGCAGAATTTCAAATAAAACTGCAGATAATTTCGATAGGCCTAGATTTCGACAGTTTATGTAAAAAAAAGACGCAAGCACCTACACTAGTTAGTAAATATAATAGATGGGTAAGTGACACTTGGTAACCAAATTAATATCATTAATACATAAGTTACATTACGATTTTCTGATAATAAATACAACAGTTCTTTAGTTGTCTTTGCATAAAGAAACTATAAAATGTTGATCTACTTTAAATATTTCTAAGTATACTGAGTAAAATGGGGTCACACCTTAGACCTTTAAGGATTCTATGAGATAAAAAAATTCGGAGACCACTGGTTTACACGAGTAAAACCATATTAGCTTCTGATGGGCAACCAAATTTTGTTTTTGATATTACGCTTGTTATCGCAGTAAATCTTTCTTGACCACTTATAAAATGGGTTCAAACCCCACTCCTGACAATTGTTCCAAGGTTGTAAGCACGTTATTCTATTTTGATTCTTAAATTACAATTCACTAACATAACGATTCGCTTCGAATTTCATTCATTATTTTAATTTTTTAAGTGAGTGAGTTAATATTAACGTCGCACTGTTCAGCTACACGAGGGCTTTTGGCGACGGACCACGTAATTTTGAACCATGGTCAAGTGACGTGGACGACACCTGAGCTGGCACCCCCCTCTCCTAACTACCACACCACACCAACGGGAGGACGTTTCAGCTCTCGACAGATTTAACGTGCATCGCTGCCCTACACGGCGGGCCTTTGGTGGTACTGGGATCGAACTCATGACATGCCTGCCATGGTTGGATACCTTAACCACTGGGCTACCGCAACCCCTTTAATTTTTTAAGAGCAAAGGTATAAGAAAAGAGTATTTGTTGGAAGCAATCATAAATATCCTTTCATCTCACTCGTGTTTCTTGGTTCAGGAGTCAGGATGGCCGAGCGGTCTAAGGCGTCAGATTTAAGCTCTGGTTCTCGAAAGAGAGCGTGGGTTCGAACCCCACTCCTGACAATTGTTGCAAGCACGTTATTGTATTTTTGATTCTTAAATTGCGATTCACTAACAGAACTATTCTCTTCGAATTTCATTCATTATTTTAATTTTTTTCAGAACAAAGGTATAAGAAAAGAGTAGTTGTTGGAAGCAATCACAAAAGTATCCTTTCATCTCACTCGTGTTTCTTGGTTCAGGGGTCAGGATGGCCGAGCGGTCTAAGGCGCCAGATTTAAGCTCTGGTTCTCGAAAGAGAGCGATTCCATTAATACAATATTAGGTTCGAACCCCACCCTGACAATTGTTCTTACGTTGCAAGCATGTTATTCAATTTTTGATTCTTAAATTTTTTGCGATTTACTAACAGAACGATTCTCTTAGAACTTCATTCGTTAATTTAATTTTTTAAGAGCAAAGGTATAAGAAAAGAGTAGTTGTTGGAAGCAATCAAAAAGTATCCTTTCATCTCACTCGTGTTTCTTGGTTCAGGAGTCAGGATGGCCGAGCGGTCTAAGGCGCCAGATTTAAGCTCTGGTTCTCGAAAGAGAGCGTGGGTTCGAACCCCACTCCTGACAATTGTTCTTACGTTGCAAGCATGTTATTCAATTTTTGATTCTTAAATTGCGATTTACTAACAGAACGATTCTCTTAGAATTTCATTCGTTAATTTAATTTTTTTAAGAGCAAAGGTATAAGAAAAGAGTAGTTGTTCGAAGCAATCACAAAGTATCCTTTCATCTCACTCGTGTTTCTTGGTTCGGGAGTCAGGATGGCCGAGCGTCTAAGGCGCCAGATTTAAGCTCTGGTTCTCGAAAGAGAGCGTGGGTTCGAACCCCACTCCTGACAATTGTTCTTACGTTGCAAGCACGTTATTCTATTTTTGATTCTTAAGGTATCCGACTACCCTAAAGCAATGATTTTTTTCAAAACTTGGCAAATTTTTTTATGACTTAATTTTATAGACCATTTTATTAACTTAATAACAATACCAAGTACTTTATTTTCCCTCAATAGAACAAAAACTACAAGCGTTTTAGTAAAAGCAAATGCCATAACTTTACACAAGATGTCAAACATTAAAATGCGTTTTACTCGAAATGTGTTTTTTTCGAAAAACTCAAACGGGGACCGCGATTGCTCAAAAAGTTTTGAAAATAATTAGCTGAAATTTTTTGCTTATGTTCTGCATAACAGTAGAAATGTTTTGATCTTCAGAATTATCAATCACTGTTTTATTTCAAAATTTGCAGTTCTTTATGTGAATATAGTTCAATGTTTCTTTAAGCAATTTCGTATAATGACTTAGATAAAGTGCTCTAGTTTTTGTAAAAATTAAAATATCTCTTATCGTGACGGTCACTTCAAACAGGAATAACAAAGTAACACATCAAAATTGAAAAATTGAGAATTTGTTCATAAAATCTTTGTACAGAGCGGGCCCCGTTTATGTAATTTTTCGTACATTTTTACTAGTTTTTTCCCATTTTAATAATAAAAATATTTTTCTTTTACCAATTTTAGGATTTTTTCCTTAAAATATACAAAAAAATATAAAAATCACAAAAAAAGACTCCATATCTCCTTTTTCAAAAAAAGTTGTCGCAAGCAGTCGGATACCTTAAATTGCGATTTACTAACAGAACGATTCTCTCAGAATTTCAATCATTATTTTAATTTTTTTAAGAGCAAAGGCATAAGAAAAGAGTATTTGTTGGAAGCAATAATAAATTATCCTTTCATCTCACTCGTGTTTCTTGGTTCAGGAGTCAGGATGGCCGAGCGGTCTAAGGCGCCAGATTTAAGCTCTGGTTCTCGAAAGAGAGCGTGGGTTCGAACCCCACTCCTAATAATTGTTCCAACATTGCAAGCACGTTATTCTACTTTGATTCTTAAATTGCGATTTACTAACAGAACTATTCTCTTAGAATTTCATTCGTTAATTTAATTTTTTTAAGAGCAAAGGTATAAGAAAAGAGTAGTTGTTGGAAGCAATCATAAAGTATCCTTTCATCTCACTCGTGTTTCTTGGTTCAGGAGTCAGGATGGCCGAGCGGTCTAAGGCGCCAGATTTAAGCTCTGGTTCTCGAAAGAGAGCGTGGGTTCGAACCCCACTAATAACAACATTAGCACGTTATTCTATTTTTGATTCTTAAATTACAATTCACTAACATAACGATTCGCTTCGAATTTCATTCATTATTTTAATTTTTTAAGTGAGTGAGTTAATATTAACGTCGCACTGTTCAGCTACACGAGGGCTTTTGGCGACGGACCACGTAATTTTGAACCATGGTCAAGTGACGTGGACGACACCTGAGCTGGCACCCCCTCTCCTAACTACCACACCACACCAACGGGAGGACGTTTCAGCTCTCGACAGATTTAACGTGCATCGCTGCCCTACACGGCGGGCCTTTGGTGGTACTGGGATCGAACTCATGACATGCCTGCCATGGTTGGATACCTTAACCACTGGGCTACCGCAACCCCTTTAATTTTTTAAGAGCAAAGGTATAAGAAAAGAGTATTTGTTGGAAGCAATCATAAATATCCTTTCATCTCACTCGTGTTTCTTGGTTCAGGAGTCAGGATGGCCGAGCGGTCTAAGGCGTCAGATTTAAGCTCTGGTTCTCGAAAGAGAGCGTGGGTTCGAACCCCACTCCTGACAATTGTTGCAAGCACGTTATTGTATTTTTGATTCTTAAATTGCGATTCACTAACAGAACTATTCTCTTCGAATTTCATTCATTATTTTAATTTTTTTCAGAACAAAGGTATAAGAAAAGAGTAGTTGTTGGAAGCAATCACAAAGTATCCTTTCATCTCACTCGTGTTTCTTGGTTCAGGAGTCAGGATGGCCGAGCGGTCTAAGGCGCCAGATTTAAGCTCTGGTTCTCGAAAGAGAGCGTAGGTTCGAACCCCACTCCTGACAATTGTTCTTACGTTGCAAGCATGTTATTCAATTTTTGATTCTTAAATTGCGATTTACTAACAGAACGATTCTCTTAGAATTTCATTCGTTAATTTAATTTTTTTAAGAGCAAAGGTATAAGAAAAGAGTAGTTGTTGGAAGCAATCACAAAGTATCCTTTCATCTCACTCGTGTTTCTTGGTTCAGGAGTCAGGATGGCCGAGCGGTCTAAGGCGTCAGATTTAAGCTCTGGTTCTCGAAAGAGAGCGTGGGTTCGAACCCCACTCCTGACAATTGTTCCAAATTGCAAGCACGTTATTCTATTTTTGATTCTTAAATTGCGATTCACTAACAGAACTATTCTCTTCGAATTTCATTCATTATTTTAATTTTTTTCAGAACAAAGGTATAAGAAAGAGTAGTTGTTGGAAGCAATCACAAAGTATCCTTTCATCTCACTCGTGTTTCTTGGTTCAGGAGTCAGGATGGCCGAGCGGTCTAAGGCGCCAGATTTAAGCTCTGGTTCTCGAAAGAGAGCGTGGGTTCGAACCCCACTCCTGACAATTGTTCTTACGTTGCAAGCATGTTATTCAATTTTTGATTCTTAAATTGCGATTTACTAACAGAACGATTCTCTTAGAATTTCATTCGTTAATTTAATTTTTTAAGAGCAAAGGTATAAGAAAAGAGTAGTTGTTGGAAGCAATCACAAAGTATCCTTTCATCTCACTCGTGTTTCTTGGTTCGGGAGTCAGGATGGCCGAGCGTCTAAGGCGCCAGATTTAAGCTCTGGTTCTCGAAAGAGAGCGTGGGTTCGAACCCCACTCCTGACAATTGTTCTTACGTTGCAAGCACGTTATTCTATTTTTGATTCTTAAGGTATCCGACTACCCTAAAGCAATGATTTTTTTCAAAACTTGGCAAATTTTTTATGACTTAATTTTATAGACCATTTTATTAACTTAATAACAATACCAAGTACTTTATTTTCCCTCCAATAGAACAAAAACTACAAGCGTTTTAGTAAAAGCAAATGCCATAACTTTACACAAGATGTCAAACATTAAAATGCGTTTTACTCGAAATGTGTTTTTTTCGAAAAACTCAAACGGGGACCGCGATTGCTCAAAAAGTTTTGAAAATAATTAGCTGAAATTTTTTGCTTATGTTCTGCATAACAGTAGAAATGTTTTGATCTTCAGAATTATCAATCACTGTTTTATTTCAAAATTTGCAGTTCTTTATGTGAATATAGTTCAATGTTTCTTTAAGCAATTTCGCATAATGACTTAGATAAAGTGCTCTAGTTTTTGTAAAAATTAAAATATCTCTTATCGTGACGGTCACTTCAAACAGGAATAACAAAGTAACACATCAAAATTGAAAAATTGAGAATTTGTTCATAAAATCTTTGTACAGAGCGGGCCCCGTTTATGTAATTTTTCGTACATTTTTACTAGTTTTTTCCCATTTTAATAATAAAAATATTTTTTTCTTTTACCAATTTTAGGATTTTTTTCCTTAAAATATACAAAAAAATATAAAAATCACAAAAAGACTCCATATCTCCTTTTTTTCAAAAAAAAGTTGTCGCAAGCAGTCGGATACCTTAAATTGCGATTTACTAACAGAACGATTCTCTCAGAATTTCAATCATTATTTTAATTTTTTTAAGAGCAAAGGCATAAGAAAAGAGTATTTGTTGGAAGCAATAATAAATTATCCTTTCATCTCACTCGTGTTTCTTGGTTCAGGAGTCAGGATGGCCGAGCGGTCTAAGGCGCCAGATTTAAGCTCTGGTTCTCGAAAGAGAGCGTGGGTTCGAACCCCACTCCTAATAATTGTTCCAACATTGCAAGCACGTTATTCTACTTTGATTCTTAAATTGCGATTTACTAACAGAACTATTCTCTTAGAATTTCATTCGTTAATTTAATTTTTTTAAGAGCAAAGGTATAAGAAAAGAGTAGTTGTTGGAAGCAATCATAAAGTATCCTTTCATCTCACTCGTGTTTCTTGGTTCAAGAGTCAGGACGGCCGAGCGGTCTAAGGCTCCAGATTTAAGCTCTGGTTCTCGAAAGAGAGCGTGGGTTCGAACCCCACTCCTGACAATTGTTGCAAGCACGTTAATGTATTTTTGATTCTTAAATTGCGATTCACTAACAGAACTATTCTCTTCAAATTTCATTCATTATTTTAATTTTTTTAAGAGCAAAGGCATAAGAAAAGAGTATTTGTTGGAAGCAATCATAAAGTATCCTTTTATCTCACTCGTGTTTCTTGGTTCAGGAGTCAGGATGGCCGAGCGGTATAAGGCGCCAGATTTAAGCTCTGGTTCTCGAAAGAGAGCGTGGGTACGAACCCCACTCCTGACAACGTTGCAAGCACGTTATTCTATTTTTGATTCTTAAATTGTGATTTACTAACAGAACGATTCTCTTAGAATTTCATTCGTTAATTTAATTTTTTAAGAGCAAAGGTATAAGAAAAGAGTAGTTGTTGGAAGCAATCACAAAGTATCCTTTCATCTCACTCGTGTTTCTTGGTTCAGGAGTCAGGATGGCCGAGCGTCTAAGGCGCCAGATTTAAGCTCTGGTTCTCGAAAGAGAGCGTGGGTTCGAACCCCACTCCTGACAATTGTTCTTACGTTGCAAGCACGTTATTCTATTTTTGATTCTTAAATTGCGATTTACTAACAGAACGATTCTCTTAGAATTTCATTCGTTAATTTAATTTTTTAAGAGCAAAGGTATAAGAAAAGAGTAGTTGTTGGAAGCAATCACAAAGTATCCTTTCATCTCACTCGTGTTTCTTGGTTCAGGAGTCAGGATGGCCGAGCGGTCTAAGGCGCCAGATTTAAGCTCTGGTTCTCGAAAGAGAGCGTGGGTTCGAACCCCACTCCTGACAATTGTTCCAACGTTGCAAGCACGTTATTCTATTTTTGATTCTTAAATTGCGATTTACTAACAGAACGATTTCTTAGAATTTCATTCATTATTTAATTTTTTAAGAGCAAAGGTATCAGTATTTTTAATTTAATTTTTCATCTCACTAGTGTTTCTTGGTTCAAGGTATAAGAAAAGAGTCTAAGGCGCCATTTGTTGGGTTCTCGCAATCGAAGTTTTAATCAAGCACGTTATTCTATTTTTTTCATCTCACTCAGAACGATTTCTTTAAATTTCATTCATTAATTTAATTTTTATGGCCGAGCGGTCTAAGGCGCCAGATTTAAGCTCTGGTTGAACCCCACGATTTCCTGACAATTTTTCAACCCCATTTTTGACGTTTTCTTACGTTGCAAGCATGTTATTCTTTTTGATTCTTAAATTGCGATTTACTAACAGAACGATTCTCATATTTTTTTTTAGAATTTCATTCATTAATTTAATTTTTTAAGAGCAAAGGTATAAGAAAAGAGTAGTTGTTGGAAGCAATCACAAAGTATCCTTTCATCTCACTCGTGTTTCTTGGTTCAGGAGTCAGGATGGCCGAGCGGTCTAAGGCGCCAGATTTAAGCTCTGGTTCTCGAAAGAGAGCGTGGGTTCGAACCCCACTCCTGACAATTGTTCTTACGTTGCAAGCACGTTATTCTATTTTTGATTCTTAAATTGCGATTTACTAACAGAACGATTCTCTTAGAATTTCATTCGTTAATTTAATTTTTTAAGAGCAAAGGTATAAGAAAAGAGTAGTTGTTGGAAGCAATCACAAAGTATCCTTTCATCTCACTCGTGTTTCTTGGTTCAGGAGTCAGGATGGCCGAGCGGTAGGCGCCAGATTTAAGCTCTGGTTCTCGAAAGAGAGCGTGGGTTCGAACCCCACTCCTGACAATTGTTCCAACGTTGCAAGCACGTTATTCTATTTTTGATTCTTAAATTGCGATTTACTAACAGAACGATTCTCTTAGAATTTCATTCATTAATTTAATTTTTTAAGAGCAAAGGTATAAGAAAAGAGTAGTTGTTGGAAGCAATCACAAAGTATCCTTTCATCTCACTCGTGTTTCTTGGTTCAGGAGTCAGGATGGCCGAGCGGTCTAAGGCGCCAGATTTAAGCTCTGGTTCTCGAAAGAGAGCGTGGGTTCGAACCCCACTCCTGACAATTGTTCTTACGTTGCAAGCACGTTATTCTATTTTTGATTCTTAAATTGCGATTTACTAACAGAACGATTCTCTTAGAATTTCATTCGTTAATTTAATTTTTTAAGAGCAAAGGTATAAGAAAAGAGTAGTTGTTGGAAGCAATCACAAAGTATCCTTTCATCTCACTCGTGTTTCTTGGTTCAGGAGTCAGGATGGCCGAGCGTCTAAGGCGCCAGATTTAAGCTCTGGTTCTCGAAAGAGAGCGTGGGTTCGAACCCCACTCCTGACAATTGTTCTTACGTTGCAAGCACGTTATTCTATTTTTGATTCTTAAGGTATCCGACTACCCTAAAACAATGATTTTTTTCAAAACTTGGCAAATTTTTTTATGACTTAATTTTATAGACCATTTTATTAACTTAATAACAATACCAAGTACTTTATTTTCCCTCCAATAGAACAAAAACTACAAGCGTTTTAGTAAAAGCAAATGCCATAACTTTACACAAGATGTCAAACATTAAAATGCGTTTTACTCGAAATGTGTTTTTTTCGAAAAACTCAAACGGGGACCGCGATTGCTCAAAAAGTTTTGAAAATAATTAGCTGAAATTTTTTGCTTATGTTCTGCATAACAGTAGAAATGTTTTGATCTTCAGAATTATCAATCACTGTTTTATTTCAAAATTTGCAGTTCTTTATGTGAATATAGTTCAATGTTTCTTTAAGCAATTTCGTATAATGACTTAGATAAAGTGCTCTAGTTTTTGTAAAAATTAAAATATCTCTTATCGTGACGGTCACTTCAAACAGGAATAATAAAGTAACACATCAAAATTGAAAATTGAGAATTTTTCATAAAATCTTTGTACAGAGCGGGCCCCGTTTATGTAATTTTTTGTACATTTTTACTAGTTTTTTCCCATTTTAATAATAATAATATTTTTTTCTTTTACCAATTTTAGGATTTTTTCCTTAAAATATACTAAATAAATATAAAAATCACAAAAAGATCTCCATATCTCCTTTTTTTCAAAAAAAAGTTGTCGCAAGCAGTCGGATACCTTAAATTGCGATTTACTAACAGAACGATTCTCTCAGAATTTCATTCATTATTTTAATTTTTTTAAGAGCAAAGGCATAAGAAAAGAGTAGTTGTTGGAAGCAATCATAAAGTATCCTTTCATCTCACTCGTGTTTCTTGGTTCAGGAGTCAGGATGGCCGAGCGGTCTAAGGCGCCAGATTTAAGCTCTGGTTCTCGAAAGAGAGCGTGGGTTCGAACCCCACTCCTGACAATTGTTCCAACGTTGCAAGCACGTTATTCTATTTTTGATTCTTAAATTGCGATTTACTAACAGAACGATTCTCTTAGAATTTCATTCGTTAATTTAATTTTTTAAGAGCAAAGGTATAAGAAAAGAGTAGTTGTTGGAAGCAATCACAAAGTATCCTTTCATCTCACTCGTGTTTCTTGGTTCAAGAGTCAGGATGGCCGAGCGGTCTAAGGCGCCAGATTTAAGCTCTGGTTCTCGAAAGAGAGCGTGGGTTCGAACCCCACTCCTGACAATTGTTGCAACGTTGCAAGCACGTTATTGTATTTTTGATTCTTAAATTGCGATTCACTAACAGAACTATTCTCTTTAAATTTCATTCATTATTTTAATTTTTTTAAGAGCAAAGGTATAAGAAAAGAGTAGTTGTTGGAAGCAATCACAAAGTATCCTTTCATCTCACTCGTGTTTCTTGGTTCAGGAGTCAGGATGGCCGAGCGGTCTAAGGCGCCAGATTTAAGCTCTGGTTCTCGAAAGAGAGCGTGGGTTCGAACCCCACTCCTGACAATTGTTCTTACGTTGCAAGCATGTTATTCAATTTTTGATTCTTAAATTGCGATTTACTAACAGAACGATTCTCTTAGAATTTCATTCGTTAATTTAATTTTTTTAAGAGCAAAGGTATAAGAAAAGAGTAGTTGTTGGAAGCAATCACAAAGTATCCTTTCATCTCACTCGTGTTTCTTGGTTCGGGAGTCAGGATGGCCGAGCGTCTAAGGCGCCAGATTTAAGCTCTGGTTCTCGAAAGAGAGCGTGGGTTCGAACCCCACTCCTGACAATTGTTCTTACGTTGCAAGCACGTTATTCTATTTTTGATTCTTAAGGTATCCGACTACCCTAAAACAATGATTTTTTTCAAAACTTGGCAAATTTTTTTATGACTTAATTTTATAGACCATTTTATTAACTTAATAACAATACCAAGTACTTTATTTTCCCTCCAATAGAACAAAAACTACAAGCGTTTTAGTAAAAGCAAATGCCATAACTTTACACAAGATGTCAAACATTAAAATGCGTTTTACTCGAAATGTGTTTTTTTCGAAAAACTCAAACGGGGACCGCGATTGCTCAAAAAGTTTTGAAAATAATTAGCTGAAATTTTTTGCTTATGTTCTGCATAACAGTAGAAATGTTTTGATCTTCAGAATTATCAATCACTGTTTTATTTCAAAATTTGCAGTTCTTTATGTGAATATAGTTCAATGTTTCTTTAAGCAATTTCGTATAATGACTTAGATAAAGTGCTCTAGTTTTTGTAAAAATTAAAATATCTCTTATCGTGACGGTCACTTCAAACAGGAATAACAAAGTAACACATCAAAATTGAAAAATTGAGAATTTGTTCATAAAATCTTTGTACAGAGCGGGCCCCGTTTATGTAATTTTTCGTACATTTTTACTAGTTTTTTCCCATTTTAATAATAAAAATATTTTTTTCTTTTACCAATTTTAGGATTTTTTCCTTAAAATATACAAAAAAATATAAAAATCACAAAAAGACTCCATATCTCCTTTTTTCAAAAAAAAGTTGTCGCAAGCAGTCGGATACCTTAAATTGCGATTTACTAACAGAACGATTCTCTCAGAATTTCAATCATTATTTTAATTTTTTTAAGAGCAAAGGCATAAGAAAAGAGTATTTGTTGGAAGCAATAATAAATTATCCTTTCATCTCACTCGTGTTTCTTGGTTCAGGAGTCAGGATGGCCGAGCGGTCTAAGGCGCCAGATTTAAGCTCTGGTTCTCGAAAGAGAGCGTGGGTTCGAACCCCACTCCTAATAATTGTTCCAACATTGCAAGCACGTTATTCTACTTTGATTCTTAAATTGCGATTTACTAACAGAACTATTCTCTTAGAATTTCATTCGTTAATTTAATTTTTTTAAGAGCAAAGGTATAAGAAAAGAGTAGTTGTTGGAAGCAATCATAAAGTATCCTTTCATCTCACTCGTGTTTCTTGGTTCAGGAGTCAGGATGGCCGAGCGGTCTAAGGCGCCAGATTTAAGCTCTGGTTCTCGAAAGAGAGCGTGGGTTCGAACCCCACTCCTAATAATTGTTCCAACATTGCAAGCACGTTATTCTATTTTTGATTCTTAAATTACAATTCACTAACATAACGATTCGCTTCGAATTTCATTCATTATTTTAATTTTTTAAGTGAGTGAGTTAATATTAACGTCGCACTGTTCAGCAATAAATTTTGAACCATGGTTCAAGTGACTACGACAGCTGGCACCCAGATCTTAACACCACACCAACGGGAGGACGTTTCAGCTCTCGACAGATTTAACGTGCATCGCTGCCCTACACGGCGGGCCTTTGGTGGTACTGGGATCGAAATTTACCGCAACCCCTTTAATTTTTTAAGAGCAAAGGTATAAGAAAAGAGTATTTGTTGGAAGCAATCATAAATATCCTTTCATCTCACTCGTGTTTCTTGGTTCAGGAGTCAGGATGGCCGAGCGGTCTAAGGCGTCAGATTTAAGCTCTGGTTCTCGAAAGAGAGCGTGGGTTCGAACCCCACTCCTGACAATTGTTGCAAGCACGTTATTGTATTTTTGATTCTTAAATTGCGATTCACTAACAGAACTATTCTCTTAGAATTTCATTCTTTATTTTAATTTTTTAAGAACAAAGGTATAAGAAAAGAGTAGTTGTTGGAAGCAATCACAAAGTATCCTTTCATCTCACTCGTGTTTCTTGGTTCAGGAGTCAGGATGGCCGAGCGGTCTAAGGCGCCAGATTTAAGCTCTGGTTCTCGAAAGAGAGCGGGTTCGAACCCCACTCCTGACAATTGTTCTTACGTTGCAAGCATGTTATTCAATTTTTGATTCTTAAATTGCGATTTACTAACAGAACGATTCTCTTAGAATTTCATTCGTTAATTTAATTTTTTTAAGAGCAAAGGTATAAGAAAAGAGTAGTTGTTGGAAGCAATCACAAAGTATCCTTTCATCTCACTCGTGTTTCTTGGTTCAGGAGTCAGGATGGCCGAGCGGTCTAAGGCGTCAGATTTAAGCTCTGGTTCTCGAAAGAGAGCGTGGGTTCGAACCCCACTCCTGACAATTCCAACGTTGCAAGCACGTTATTTGTATTTTTGATTCTTAAATTGCGATTCACTAACAGAACTATTCTCTTAGAATTTCATTCATTATTTTAATTTTTTAAGAGAACAAAGGTATAAGAAAAGAGTAGTTGTTGGAAGCAATCACAAAGTATCCTTTCATCTCACTCGTGTTTCTTGGTTCAGGAGTCAGGATGGCCGAGCGGTCTAAGGCGCCAGATTTAAGCTCTGGTTCTCGAAGAGAGCGTGGGTTCGAACCCCACTCCTGACAATTGTTCTTACGTTGCAAGCATGTTATTCTATTTTTGATTCTTAAATTGCGATTTACTAACAGAACGATTCTCTTAGAATTTCATTCGTTAATTTAATTTTTTAAGAGCAAAGGTATAAGAAAAGAGTAGTTGTTGGAAGCAATCACAAAGTATCCTTTCATCTCACTCGTGTTTCTTGGTTCGGGAGTCAGGATGGCCGAGCGTCTAAGGCGCCAGATTTAAGCTCTGGTTCTCGAAAGAGAGCGTGGGTTCGAACCCCACTCCTGACAATTGTTCTTACGTTGCAAGCACGTTATTCTATTTTTGATTCTTAAGGTATCCGACTACCCTAAAAACAATGATTTTTTCAAAACTTGGCAAATTTTTTTATGACTTAATTTTATAGACCATTTTATTAACTTAATAACAATACCAAGTACTTTATTTTCCCTCCAATAGAACAAAAACTACAAGCGTTTTAGTAAAAGCAAATGCCATAACTTTACACAAGATGTCAAACATTAAAATGCGTTTTACTCGAAATGTGTTTTTTTCGAAAAACTCAAACGGGGACCGCGATTGCTCAAAAAGTTTTGAAAATAATTAGCTGAAATTTTTTGCTTATGTTCTGCATAACAGTAGAAATGTTTTGATCTTCAGAATTATCAATCACTGTTTTATTTCAAAATTTGCAGTTCTTTATGTGAATATAGTTCAATGTTTCTTTAAGCAATTTCGTATAATGACTTAGATAAAGTGCTCTAGTTTTTGTAAAAATTAAAATATCTCTTATCGTTGACGGTCACTTCAAACAGGAATAACAAAGTAACACATCAAAATTGAAAAATTGAGAATTTGTTCATAAAATCTTTGTACAGAGCGGGCCCCGTTTATGTAATTTTTCGTACATTTTTACTAGTTTTTCCCATTTTAATAATAAAAATATTTTTTTCTTTTACCAATTTTAGGATTTTTTCCTTAAAATATACAAAAAAATATAAAAATCACAAAAAGACTCCATATCTTTTTTTTTTCAAAAAAAAAAGTTGTCGCAAGCAGTCGGATACCTTAAATTGCGATTTACTAACAGAACGATTCTCTCAGAATTTCAATCATTATTTTAATTTTTTAAGAGCAAAGGCATAAGAAAAGAGTATTTGTTGGAAGCAATCATAAAATATCCTTTTATCTCACTCGTGTTTCTTGGTTCAGGAGTCAGGATGGCCGAGCGGTCTAAGGCGCCAGATTTAAGCTCTGGTTCTCGAAAGAGAGCGTGGGTTCGAACCCCACTCCTAACAATTGTTCCAACATTGCAAGCACGTTATTCTATTTTTGATTCTTAAATTGCGATTTACTAACAGAACTATTCTCTTAGAATTTCATTCGTTAATTTAATTTTTTAAGAGCAAAGGTATAAGAAAAGAGTAGTTGTTGGAAGCAATCATAAAGTATCCTTTCATCTCACTCGTGTTTCTTGGTTCAGGAGTCAGGATGGCCGAGCGGTCTAAGGCGCCAGATTTAAGCTCTGGTTCTCGAAAGAGAGCGTGGGTTCGAACCCCACTCCTGACAATTGTTCAAACGTTGCAAGCATGTTATTCTATTTTTGATTCTTAAATTGCGATTCACTAACAGAACTATTCTCTTAGAATTTCATTCATTATTTTAATTTTTTTAAGAGCAAAGGTATAAGAAAAGAGTATTTGTTGGAAGCAATCATAAAGTATCCTTTCATCTCACTCGTGTTTCTTGGTTCAGGAGTCAGGATGGCCGAGCGGTCTAAGGCGCCAGATTTAAGCTCTGGTTCTCGAAAGAGAGCGTGGGTTCGAACCCCACTCCTGACAATTGTTCTTACGTTGCAAGCACGTTATTGTATTTTTGATTCTTAAATTGCGATTTACTAACAGAACGATTCTCTTAGAATTTCATTCGTTATTTTAATTTTTTTAAGAGCAAAGGTATAAGAAAAGAGTAGTTGTTGGAAGCAATCACAAAGTATCCTTTCATCTCACTCGTGTTTCTTGGTTCAGGAGTCAGGATGGCCGAGCGGTCTAAGGCGCCAGATTTAAGCTCTGGTTCTCGAAAGAGAGCGTGGGTTCGAACCCCACTCCTGACAATTGTTCTTACGTTGCAAGCACGTTATTCTATTTTTGATTCTTAAATTGCGATTTACTAACAGAACGATTCTCTTAGAATTTCATTCGTTAATTTAATTTTTTAAGAGCAAAGGTATAAGAAAAGAGTAGTTGTTGGAAGCAATCACAAAGTATCCTTTCATCTCACTCGTGTTTCTTGGTTCAGGAGTCAGGATGGCCGAGCGGTCTAAGGCGCCAGATTTAAGCTCTGGTTCTCGAAAGAGAGCGTGGGTTCGAACCCCACTCCTGACAATTGTTCAACGTTGCAAGCACGTTATTCTATTTTTGATTCTTAAATTGCGATTTACTAACAGAACGATTCTCTTAGAATTTCATTCGTTAATTTAATTTTTTAAGAGCAAAGGTATAAGAAAAGAGTAGTTGTTGGAAGCAATCACAAAGTATCCTTTCATCTCACTCGTGTTTCTTGGTTCGGGAGTCAGGATGGCCGAGCGTCTAAGGCGCCAGATTTAAGCTCTGGTTCTCGAAAGAGAGCGTGGGTTCGAACCCCACTCCTGACAATTGTTCTTACGTTGCAAGCACGTTATTCTATTTTTGATTCTTAAATTGCGATTTACTAACAGAACGATTCTCTTAGAATTTCATTCGTTAATTTAATTTTTTAAGAGCAAAGGTATAAGAAAAGAGTAGTTGTTGGAAGCAATCACAAAGTATCCTTTCATCTCACTCGTGTTTCTTGGTTTCGGGAGTCAGGATGGCCGAGCGTCTAAGGCGCCAGATTTTAAGCTCTGGTACTCGAAAGAGAGCGTGGGTTCGAACCCCACTCCTGACAATTGTTCTTACGTTGCAAGCACGTTATTCTATTTTTGATTCTTAAGGTATCCGACTACCCTAAAACAATGATTTTTTTCAAAACTTGGCAAATTTTTTTATGACTTAATTTTATAGACCATTTTATTAACTTAATAACAATACCAAGTACTTTATTTTCCCTCCAATAGAACAAAAACTACAAGCGTTTTAGTAAAAGCAAATGCCATAACTTTACACAAGATGTCAAACATTAAAATGCGTTTTACTCGAAATGTGTTTTTTTCGAAAAACTCAAACGGGGACCGCGATTGCTCAAAAAGTTTTGAAAATAATTAGCTGAAATTTTTTGCTTATGTTCTGCATAACAGTAGAAATGTTTTGATCTTCAGAATTATCAATCACTGTTTTATTTCAAAATTTGCAGTTCTTTATGTGAATATAGTTCAATGTTTCTTTAAGCAATTTCGTATAATGACTTAGATAAAGTGCTCTAGTTTTTGTAAAAATTAAAATATCTCTTATCGTGACGGTCACTTCAAACAGGAATAACAAAGTAACACATCAAAATTGAAAAATTGAGAATTTGTTCATAAAATCTTTGTACAGAGCGGGCCCCGTTTATGTAATTTTTCGTACATTTTTACTAGTTTTTTCCCATTTTAATAATAAAAATATTTTTTTCTTTTACCAATTTTAGGATTTTTTCCTTAAAATATACAAAAAAATATAAAAATCACAAAAAGACTCCATATCTCCTTTTTTCAAAAAAAAGTTGTCGCAAGCAGTCGGATACCTTAAATTGCGATTTACTAACAGAACGATTCTCTCAGAATTTCATTCATTATTTTAATTTTTTTAAGAGCAAAGGCATAAGAAAAGAGTATTTGTTGGAAGCAATAATAAATTATCCTTTCATCTCACTCGTGTTTCTTGGTTCAGGAGTCAGGATGGCCGAGCGGTCTAAGGCGCCAGATTTAAGCTCTGGTTCTCGAAAGAGAGCGTGGGTTCGAACCCCACTCCTAATAATTGTTCCAACATTGCAAGCACGTTATTCTATTTTTGATTCTTAAATTGCGATTTACTAACAGAACTATTCTCTTAGAATTTCATTCGTTAATTTAATTTTTTTAAGAGCAAAGGTATAAGAAAAGAGTAGTTGTTGGAAGCAATCATAAAGTATCCTTTCATCTCACTCGTGTTTCTTGGTTCAGAGGAAGGATGGCCGAGCGGTCTAAGGCGCCAGATTTAAGCTCTGGTTCTCGAAAGAGAGCGTGGGTTCGAACCCCACTCCTGACAATTGTTCAACGTTGCAAGCACGTTATTCTATTTTTGATTCTTAAATTGCGATTCACTAACAGAACTATTCTCTTCAAATTTCATTCATTATTTTAATTTTTTTAAGAGCAAAGGTATAAAAGACGTCGCACTGTTCAGCTACACGAGGGCTTTTTTCACGTAAACCACACCAGATTTTGACTTGTTCTAAACACCAAACGGGAGGACGTTTCAGCTCTCGACACAAAGTATCCTTTCATCTCACTCGTGTTTCTTGGTTCAGGAGTCAGGATGGCCGAGCGGTCTAAGGCGCCAGATTTAAGCTCTGGTTCTCGAAAGAGAGCGTGGGTTACTGACAATTGTTGCGAGCACGTTATTGTATCTTTGATTCTTAAATTGCGGTTCACTAACAGAATTATTCTCTTCAAATTTCATTCATTATTTTAATTTTTTTATGAACAAAGGTATAAGAAAAGAGTATTTGTTGGAAGTAATCATAAAGTATCCTTTCATCTCACTCGTGTTTCTTGGTTCAGGAGTCAGGATGGCCGAGCGGTCTAAGGCGCCAGATTTAAGCTCTGGTTCTCGAAAGAGAGCGTGGGTTCGAACCCCACTCCTGACAATTGTTCTTACGTTGCAAGCACGTTATTCTATTTTTGATTCTTAAATTGCGATTTACTAACAGAACGATTCTCTTAGAATTTCATTCATTAATTTAATTTTTTAAGAGCAAAGGTATAAGAAAAGAGTAGTTGTTGGAAGCAATCACAAAGTATCCTTTCATCTCACTCGTGTTTCTTGGTTCAGGAGTCAGGATGGCCGAGCGGTCTAAGGCGCCAGATTTAAGCTCTGGTTCTCGAAAGAGAGCGTGGGTTCGAACCCCACTCCTGACAATTGTTCTTACGTTGCAAGCATGTTATTCTATTTTTGATTCTTAAATTGCGATTTACTAACAGAACGATTCTCTTAGAATTTCATTCGTTAATTTAATTTTTTAAGAGCAAAGGTATAAGAAAAGAGTAGTTGTTGGAAGCAATCACAAAGTATCCTTTCATCTCACTCGTGTTTCTTGGTTCAGGAGTCAGGATGGCCGAGCGGTCTAAGGCGCCAGATTTAAGCTCTGGTTCTCGAAAGAGAGCGTGGGTTCGAACCCCACTCCTGACAATTGTTCCAACGTTGCAAGCACGTTATTCTATTTTTGATTCTTAAATTGCGATTTACTAACAGAACGATTCTCTTAGAATTTCATTCGTTAATTTAATTTTTTTAAGAGCAAAGGTATAAGAAAAGAGTAGTTGTTGGAAGCAATCACAAAGTATCCTTTCATCTCACTCGTGTTTCTTGGTTCGGGAGTCAGGATGGCCGAGCGTCTAAGGCGCAAGATTTAAGCTCTGGTTCTCGAAAGAGCGTGGGTTCGAACCCCACTCCTGACAATTGTTCTTACGTTGCAAGCACGTTATTCTATTTTTGATTTTTAAATTGCGATTTACTAACAGAACGATTCTCTTAGAATTTCATTCGTTAATTTAATTTTTAAGAGCAAAGGTATAAGAAAAGAGTAGTTGTTGGAAGCAATCACAAAGTATCCTTTCATCTCACTCGTGTTTCTTGGTTCGGGAGTCAGGATGGCCGAGCGTCTAAGGCGCCAGATTTAAGCTCTGGTTCTCGAAAGAGAGCGTGGGTTCGAACCCCACTCCTGACAATTGTTCTTACGTTGCAAGCACGTTATTCTATTTTTGATTCTTAAGGTATCCGACTACCCTAAAACAATGATTTTTTTCAAAACTTGGCAAATTTTTTTATGACTTAATTTTATAGACCATTTTATTAACTTAATAACAATACCAAGTACTTTATTTTCCCTCCAATAGAACAAAAACTACAAGCGTTTTAGTAAAAGCAAATGCCATAACTTTACACAAGATGTCAAACATTAAAATGCGTTTTACTCGAAATGTGTTTTTTTCGAAAAACTCAAACGGGGACCACGATTGCTCAAAAAGTTTTGAAAATAATTAGCTGAAATTTTTTGCTTATGTTCTGCATAACAGTAGAAGTGTTTTGATCTTCAGAGTTATCAATCACTGTTTTATTTCAAAATTTGCAGTTCTTTATGTGAATATAGTCAATGTTTCTTTAAGCAATTTCGTATAATGACTTAGATAAAGTGTTCTAGTTTTTGTAAAAATTAAAATATCTCTTATCTTGAAGGTCACTTCAAACAGGAATAATAAAGTAACACATCAAAACTGAAATATTGAGAATTTTTTCATAAAATCTTTGTACAGAGCGGGCCCCGTTTATGTAATTTTTTGTACATTTTTACTAGTTTTTTCCCATTTTAATAATAATAATATTTTTTTCTTTTACCAATTTTAGGATTTTTTCCTTAAAATATACAAAAAAATATAAAAATCACAAAAAGACTCCATATCTCCTTTTTTCAAAAAAAAGTTGTCGCAAGCAGTCGGATACCTTAAATTGCGATTTACTAACAGAACGATTCTCTCAGAATTTCATTCATTATTTTAATTTTTTTAAGAGCAAAGGCATAAGAAAAGAGTATTTGTTGGAAGCAATAATAAATTATCCTTTCATCTCACTCGTGTTTCTTGGTTCAGGAGTCAGGATGGCCGAGCGGTCTAAGGCGCCAGATTTAAGCTCTGGTTCTCGAAAGAGAGCGTGGGTTCGAACCCCACTCCTGACAATTGTTCTTACGTTGCAAGCACGTTATTCTATTTTTGATTCTTAAGGTATCCGACTACCCTAAAGCAATGATTTTTTTCAAAACTTGGCAAATTTTTTTATGACTTAATTTTATAGACCATTTTATTAACTTAATAACAATACCAAGTACTTTATTTTCCCTCCAATAGAACAAAAACTACAAGCGTTTTAGTAAAAGCAAATGCCATAACTTTACACAAGATGTCAAACATTAAAATGCGTTTTACTCGAAATGTGTTTTTTTCGAAAAACTCAAACGGGGACCGCGATTGCTCAAAAAGTTTTGAAAATAATTAGCTGAAATTTTTTGCTTATGTTCTGCATAACAGTAGAAATGTTTTGATCTTCAGAATTATCAATCACTGTTTTATTTCAAAATTTGCAGTTCTTTATGTGAATATAGTTCAATGTTTCTTTAAGCAATTTCGTATAATGACTTAGATAAAGTGCTCTAGTTTTTGTAAAAATTAAAATATCTCTTATCGTGACGGTCACTTCAAACAGGAATAACAAAGTAACACATCAAAATTGAAAAATTGAGAATTTGTTCATAAAATCTTTGTACAGAGCGGGCCCCGTTTATGTAATTTTTCGTACATTTTTACTAGTTTTTTCCCATTTTAATAATAAAAATATTTTTTTCTTTTACCAATTTTAGGATTTTTTCCTTAAAATATACTAAAAAAAATATAAAAATCACAAAAAGACTCCATATCTCCTTTTTTGAAAAAAGTTGTCGCAAGCAGTCGGATACCTTAAATTGCGATTTACTAACAGAACGATTCTCTCAGAATTTCAATCATTATTTTAATTTTTTTAAGAGCAAAGGCATAAGAAAAGAGTATTTGTTGGAAGCAATAATAAATTATCCTTTCATCTCACTCGTGTTTCTTGGTTCAGGAGTCAGGATGGCCGAGCGGTCTAAGGCGCCAGATTTAAGCTCTGGTTCTCGAAAGAGAGCGTGGGTTCGAACCCCACTCCTAATAATTGTTCCAACATTGCAAGCACGTTATTCTATTTTTGATTCTTAAATTGCGATTTACTAACAGAACTATTCTCTTAGAATTTCATTCGTTAATTTAATTTTTTAAGAGCAAAGGTATAAGAAAAGAGTAGTTGTTGGAAGCAATCATAAAGTATCCTTTCATCTCACTCGTGTTTCTTGGTTCAGGAGTCAGGATGGCCGAGCGGTCTAAGGCGCCAGATTTAAGCTCTGGTTCTCGAAAGAGAGCGTGGGTTCGAACCCCACTCCTGACAATTGTTCCAACGTTGCAAGCACGTTATTCTATTTTTGATTCTTAAATTGCGATTCACTAACAGAACTATTCTCTTCAAATTTCATTCATTATTTTAATTTTTTTAAGAGCAAAGGCATAAGAAAAGAGTATTTGTTGGAAGCAATCAAAAAGTATCCTTTCATCTCACTCGTGTTTCTTGGTTCAGGAGTCAGGATGGCCGAGCGGTCTAAGGCGCCAGATTTAAGCTCTGGTTCTCGAAAGAGAGCGTGGGTTCGAACCCCACTCCTGACAATTGTTGCAAGCACGTTATTGTATTTTTGATTCTTAAATTGCGATTCACTAACAGAACTATTCTCTTTAAATTTCATTCATTATTTTAATTTTTTTAAGAGCAAAGGTATAAGAAAAGAGTAGTTGTTGGAAGCAATCACAAAGTATCCTTTCATCTCACTCGTGTTTCTTGGTTCAGGAGTCAGGATGGCCGAGCGGTCTAAGGCGCCAGATTTAAGCTCTGGTTCTCGAAAGAGAGCGTGGGTTCGAACCCCACTCCTGACAATTGTTCTTACGTTGCAAGCACGTTATTCTATTTTTGATTCTTAAATTGCGATTTACTAACAGAACGATTCTCTTAGAATTTCATTCGTTAATTTAATTTTTTAAGAGCAAAGGTATAAGAAAAGAGTAGTTGTTGGAAGCAATCACAAAGTATCCTTTCATCTCACTCGTGTTTCTTGGTTCAGGAGTCAGGATGGCCGAGCGGTCTAAGGCGCCAGATTTAAGCTCTGGTTCTCGAAAGAGAGCGTGGGTTCGAACCCCACTCCTGACAATTGTTCTTACGTTGCAAGCACGTTATTCTATTTTTGATTCTTAAATTGTGATTTACTAACAGAACGATTCTCTTAGAATTTCATTCGTTAATTTAATTTTTTAAGAGCAAAGGTATAAGAAAAGAGTAGTTGTTGGAAGCAATCACAAAGTATCCTTTCATCTCACTCGTGTTTCTTGGTTCAGGAGTCAGGATGGCCGAGCGGTCTAAGGCGCCAGATTTAAGCTCTGGTTCTCGAAAGAGAGCGTGGGTTCGAACCCCACTCCTGACAATTGTTCCAACGTTGCAAGCACGTTATTCTATTTTTGATTCTTAAATTGCGATTTACTAACAGAACGATTCTCTTAGAATTTCATTCGTTAATTTAATTTTTTAAGAGCAAAGGTATAAGAAAAGAGTAGTTGTTGGAAGCAATCACAAAGTATCCTTTCATCTCACTCGTGTTTCTTGGTTCAGGAGTCAGGATGGCCGAGCGGTCTAAGGCGCCAGATTTAAGCTCTGGTTCTCGAAAGAGAGCGTGGGTTCGAACCCCACTCCTGACAATTGTTCTTACGTTGCAAGCACGTTATTCTATTTTTGATTCTTAAATTGCGATTTACTAACAGAACGATTCTCTTAGAATTTCATTCGTTAATTTAATTTTTTAAGAGCAAAGGTATAAGAAAAGAGTAGTTGTTGGAAGCAATCACAAAGTATCCTTTCATCTCACTCGTGTTTCTTGGTTTAGGAGTCAGGATGGCCGAGCGGTCTAAGGCGCCAGATTTAAGCTCTGGTTCTCGAAAGAGAGCGTGGGTTCGAACCCCACTCCTGACAATTGTTCTTACGTTGCAAGCACGTTATTCTATTTTTGATTCTTAAGGTATCCGACTACCCTAAAGCAATGATTTTTTCTAAAAAAATTTTTTCTTGGCAAATTTTTTTATGACTTAATTTTATAGACCATTTTATTAACTTAATAACAATACCAAGTACTTTATTTTCCCTCCAATAGAACAAAAACTACAAGCGTTTTAGTAAAAGCAAATGCCATAACTTTACACAAGATGTCAAACATTAAAATGCGTTTTACTCGAAATGTGTTTTTTTCGAAAAACTCAAACGGGGACCACGATTGCTCAAAAAGTTTTGAAAATAATTAGCTGAAATTTTTTGCTTATGTTCTGCATAACAGTAGAAGTGTTTTGATCTTCAGAGTTATCAATCACTGTTTTATTTCAAAATTTGCAGTTCTTTATGTGAATATAGTCAATGTTTCTTTAAGCAATTTCGTATAATGACTTAGATAAAGTGTTCTAGTTTTTGTAAAAATTAAAATATCTCTTATCTTGAAGGTCACTTCAAACAGGAATAATAAAGTAACACATCAAAACTGAAATATTGAGAATTTTTTCATAAAATCTTTGTACAGAGCGGGCCCCGTTTATGTAATTTTTTGTACATTTTTACTAGTTTTTTCCCATTTTAATAATAATAATATTTTTTTCTTTTACCAATTTTAGGATTTTTTCCTTAAAATATACTAAATAAATATAAAAATCACAAAAAGATCTCCATATCTCCTTTTTTTCAAAAAAAGTTGTCGCAAGCAGTCGGATACCTTAAATTGCGATTTACTAACAGAACGATTCTCTCAGAATTTCATTCATTATTTTAATTTTTTTAAGAGCAAAGGCATAACAAAAGAGTAGTTGTTGGAAGCAATCATAAAGTATCTCTTAAACTCACTCGTGTTTCTTGGTTCAGGAGTCAGGATGGCCGAGCGGTCTAAGGCGCCAGATTTAAGCTCTGGTTCTCGAAAGAGAGCGTGGGTTCGAACCCCACTCCTGACAATTGTTCCAACGTTGCAAGCACGTTATTCTATTTTTGATTCTTAAATTGCGATTTACTAACAGAACGATTCTCTTAGAATTTCATTCGTTAATTTAATTTTTTAAGAGCAAAGGTATAAGAAAAGAGTAGTTGTTGGAAGCAATCACAAAGTATCCTTTCATCTCACTCGTGTTTCTTGGTTCAGGAGTCAGGATGGCCGAGCGGTCTAAGGCGCCAGATTTAAGCTCTGGTTCTCGAAAGAGAGCGTGGGTTCGAACCCCACTCCTGACAATTGTTCTTACGTTGCAAGCACGTTATTCTATTTTTGATTCTTAAATTGCGATTTACTAACAGAACGATTCTCTTAGAATTTCATTCGTTAATTTAATTTTTTAAGAGCAAAGGTATAAGAAAAGAGTAGTTGTTGGAAGCAATCACAAAGTATCCTTTCATCTCACTCGTGTTTCTTGGTTCAGGAGTCAGGATGGCCGAGCGGTCTAAGGCGCCAGATTTAAGCTCTGGTTCTCGAAAGAGAGCGTGGGTTCGAACCCCACTCCTGACAATTGTTCTTACGTTGCAAGCACGTTATTCTATTTTTGATTCTTAAAATCCGACTACCCTAAAACAATGATTTTTTTCAAAAATTGGCAAATTTTTTTATGATTCATTTTATAGACCATTTTATTTTAATCAATACCAAGTACTTTATTTTTAAGAACAAAAACTAAAAGAGTATTTGTTGGAAGCAATCATAAAGATATCCATTAAAATCTCACTCGTGTTTTTTCTTGGTTCAAAGGAGTCACGATGGCCGAGCGAAAATAATCAAGGCGCCAGATTTTTGCTTATGTTCTCATAACAGTAGAAGCGTTTTGGGAGTTATCAATCACTGTTTTATTTCAAAATTTGCAGTTCTTTATGTGAATATTCAATGTTTCTTTAAGCAATTTCGTATAATGACTTAGATAAAGTGTTCTAGTTTTTGTAAAAATTAAAATATTCTTATTTGAATTTCACTTCAAACAGGAATAATAAAGTAACACATCAAAATTGAAATATTGAGAATTTTTTCATAAAGTACAGAGCGGGCCCCGTTTATGTAATTTTTTGTACATTTTTACTAGTTTTTTCCCATTTTAATAATAAAAATATTTTTTTCTTTTCAAAGGATTTTTTGGGTTCGAAATACTCCATATTTTTCAAAAAACGTTGCAAGCACGTTATTCATTTTTGATTCTTAAATTGCGATTTACTAACAGAACGATTCTCTTAGAATTTCATTCATTATTTTAATTTTTTAAGAGCAAAGGTATAAGAAAAGAGTAGTTGTTGGAAGCAATCATAAAGTATCCTTTCATCTCACTCGTGTTTCTTGGTTCAGGAGTCAGGATGGCCGAGCGGTCTAAGGCGCCAGATTTAAGCTCTGGTTCTCGAAAGAGAGCGTGGGTTCGAACCCCACTCCTGACAATTGTTCCAACGTTGCAAGCACGTTATTCTATTTTTGATTCTTAAATTGCGATTTACTAACAGAACGATTCTCTTAGAATTTCATTCGTTAATTTAATTTTTTAAGAGCAAAGGTATAAGAAAAGAGTAGTTGTTGGAAGCAATCACAAAGTATCCTTTCATCTCACTCGTGTTTCTTGGTTCAGGAGTCAGGATGGCCGAGCGGTCTAAGGCGCCAGATTTAAGCTCTGGTTCTCGAAAGAGAGCGTGGGTTCGAACCCCACTCCTGACAATTGTTCTTACGTTGCAAGCACGTTATTCTATTTTTGATTCTTAAATTGCGATTTACTAACAGAACGATTCTCTTAGAATTTCATTCGTTAATTTAATTTTTTAAGAGCAAAGGTATAAGAAAAGAGTAGTTGTTGGAAGCAATCACAAAGTATCCTTTCATCTCACTCGTGTTTCTTGGTTCAGGAGTCAGGATGGCCGAGCGGTCTAAGGCGCCAGATTTAAGCTCTGGTTCTCGAAAGAGAGCGTGGGTTCGAACCCCACTCCTGACAATTGTTCCAACGTTGCAAGCACGTTATTCTATTTTTGATTCTTAAATTGCGATTTACTAACAGAACGATTCTCTTAGAATTTCATTCGTTAATTTAATTTTTTAAGAGCAAAGGTATAAGAAAAGAGTAGTTGTTGGAAGCAATCACAAAGTATCCTTTCATCTCACTCGTGTTTCTTGGTTCAGGAGTCAGGATGGCCGAGCGGTCTAAGGCGCCAGATTTAAGCTCTGGTTCTCGAAAGAGAGCGTGGGTTCGAACCCCACTCCTGACAATTGTTCTTACGTTGCAAGCACGTTATTCTATTTTTGATTCTTAAATTGCGATTTACTAACAGAACGATTCTCTTAGAATTTCATTCGTTAATTTAATTTTTTAAGAGCAAAGGTATAAGAAAAGAGTAGTTGTTGGAAGCAATCACAAAGTATCCTTTCATCTCACTCGTGTTTCTTGGTTCGGGAGTCAGGATGGCCGAGCGTCTAAGGCGCCAGATTTAAGCTCTGGTTCTCGAAAGAGAGCGTGGGTTCGAACCCCACTCCTGACAATTGTTCTTACGTTGCAAGCACGTTATTCTATTTTTGATTCTTAAGGAATCCGACTACCCTAAAACAATGATTTTTTCAAAAATTGGCAAATTTTTTATGACTTTATTTTATAGACCATTTTATTAACTTAATAACAATACCAAGTACTTTATTTTCCCTCCACTAGAACAAAAACTACAAGCGTTTTAGTAAAAGCAAATGCCATAACTTTACACAAGATGTCAAACATTAAAATGCGTTTTACTCGAAATGTGTTTTTTTCGAAAAACTCAAACGGGGACCACGATTGCTCAAAAAGTTTTGAAAATAATTAGCTGAAATTTTTGCTTATGTTCTGCATAACAGTAGAAGTGTTTTGATCTTCAGAGTTATCAATCACTGTTTTATTTCAAAATTTGCAGTTCTTTATGTGAATATAGTCAATGTTTCTTTAAGCAATTTCGTATAATGACTTAGATAAAGTGTTCTAGTTTTTGTAAAAATTAAAATATCTCTTATCTTGAAGGTCACTTCAAACAGGAATAATAAAGTAACACATCAAAACTGAAATATTGAGAATTTTTTCATAAAATCTTTGTACAGAGCGGGCCCCGTTTATGTAATTTTTTGTACATTTTTACTAGTTTTTTCCCATTTTAATAATAATAATATTTTTTTCTTTTACCAATTTTAGGATTTTTTCCTTAAAATATACTAAAAAATATAAAAATCACAAAAGACTCCATATCTCTTTTTTTGAAAAAAAGTTGTCGCAAGCAGTCGGATACCTTAAATTGCGATTTACTAACAGAACGATTCTCTCAGAATTTCATTCATTATTTTAATTTTTTTAAGAGCAAAGGCATAAGAAAAGAGTAGTTGTTGGAAGCAATCATAAAGTATCCTTTCATCTCACTCGTGTTTCTTGGTTCAGGAGTCAGGATGGCCGAGCGGTCTAAGGCGCCAGATTTAAGCTCTGGTTCTCGAAAGAGAGCGTGGGTTCGAACCCCACTCCTGACAATTCTTCCAACGTTGCAAGCACGTTATTCTATTTTTGATTCTTAAATTGCGATTTACTAACAGAACGATTCTCTTAGAATTTCATTCGTTAATTTAATTTTTTAAGAGCAAAGGTATAAGAAAAGAGTAGTTGTTGGAAGCAATCACAAAGTATCCTTTCATCTCACTCGTGTTTCTTGGTTCAGGAGTCAGGATGGCCGAGCGGTCTAAGGCGCCAGATTTAAGCTCTGGTTCTCGAAAGAGAGCGTGGGTTCGAACCCCACTCCTGACAATTGTTCTTACGTTGCAAGCACGTTATTCTATTTTTGATTCTTAAATTGCGATTTACTAACAGAACGATTCTCTTAGAATTTCATTCGTTAATTTAATTTTTTTAAGAGCAAAGGTATAAGAAAAGAGTAGTTGTTGGAAGCAATCACAAAGTATCCTTTCATCTCACTCGTGTTTCTTGGTTTAGGAGTCAGGATGGCCGAGCGGTCTAAGGCGCCAGATTTAAGCTCTGGTTCTCGAAAGAGAGCGTGGGTTCGAACCCCACTCCTGACAATTGTTCTTACGTTGCGAGCACGTTATTCTATTTTTGATTCTTAAGGAATCCGACTACCCTAAAACAATGATTTTTTTCAAAAATTGGCAAATTTTTTTATGACTTTATTTTATAGACCATTTTATTAACTTAATAACAATACCAAGTACTTTATTTTCCCTCCACTAGAACAAAAACTACAAGCGTTTTAGTAAAAGCAAATGCCATAACTTTACACAAGATGTCAAACATTAAAATGCGTTTTACTCGAAATGTGTTTTTTTCGAAAAACTCAAACGGGGACCACGATTGCTCAAAAAGTTTTGAAAATAATTAGCTGAAATTTTTTGCTTATGTTCTGCATAACAGTAGAAGTGTTTTGATCTTCAGAGTTATCAATCACTGTTTTATTTCAAAATTTGCAGTTCTTTATGTGAATATAGTCAATGTTTCTTTACGTTATTGTATTTTTGAGCAATTTCGTATAATGACTTAGATAAAGTGTTCTAGTTTTTGTAAAAATTAAAATATCTCTTATCTTGAAGGTCACTTCAAACAGGAATAATAAAGTAACACATCAAAACTGAAATATTGAGAATTTTTTCATAAAATCTTTGTACAGAGCGGGCCCCGTTTATGTAATTTTTTGTACATTTTTACTAGTTTTTTCCCATTTTAATAATAATAATATTTTTTTCTTTTACCAATTTTAGGATTTTTTCCTTAAAATATACTAAATAAATATAAAAATCACAAAAAGATCTCCATATCTCCTTTTTTTCAAAAAAAAGTTGTCGCAAGCAGTCGGATACCTTAAATTGCGATTTACTAACAGAACGATTCTCTCAGAATTTCATTCATTATTTTAATTTTTTTAAGAGCAAAGGCATAACAAAAGAGTAGTTGTTGGAAGCAATCATAAAGTATCACTTAAACTCACTCGTGTTTCTTGGTTCAGGAGTCAGGATGGCCGAGCGGTCTAAGGCGCCAGATTTAAGCTCTGGTTCTCGAAAGAGAGCGTGGGTTCGAACCCCACTCCTGACAATTGTTCTTACGTTGCAAGCACGTTATTCTATTTTTGATTCTTAAATTGCGATTTACTAACAGAACGATTCTCTTAGAATTTCATTCGTTAATTTAATTTTTTAAGAGCAAAGGTATAAGAAAAGAGTAGTTGTTGGAAGCAATCACAAAGTATCCTTTCATCTCACTCGTGTTTCTTGGTTCAGGAGTCAGGATGGCCGAGCGGTCTAAGGCGCCAGATTTAAGCTCTGGTTCTCGAAAGAGAGCGTGGGTTCGAACCCCACGCCTGACAATTGTTCTTACGTTGCAAGCACGTTATTCTATTTTTGATTCTTAAATTGCGATTTACTAACAGAACGATTCTCTTAGAATTTCATTCGTTAATTTAATTTTTTTAAGAGCAAAGGTATAAGAAAAGAGTATTTGTTGGAAGCAATCACAAAGTATCCTTTCATCTCACTCGTGTTTCTTGGTTCAGGAGTCAGGATGGCCGAGCGGTCTAAGGCGCCAGATTTAAGCTCTGGTTCTCGAAAGAGAGCGTGGGTTCGAACCCCACTCCTGACAATTGTTGCAAGCACGTTATTGTATTTTTGATTCTTAAATTGCAATTCACTAACAGAACGATTCTCTTAGAATTTTATTCGTTAATTTAATTTTTTAAGAGCAAAAGGTATAAGAAAAGAGTAGTTGTTGGAAGCAATCACAAAGTATCCTTTCATCTCACTCGTGTTTCTTGGTTCAGGAGTCAGGATGGCCGAGCGTCTAAGGCGCCAGATTTAAGCTCTGGTTCTCGAAAGAGAGCGTGGGTTCGAACCCCACTCCTGACAATTGTTCTTACGTTGCAAGCATGTTATTCTATTTTTGATTCTTAAATTGCGATTTACTAACAGAACGATTCTCTTAGAATTTCATTCATTAATTTAATTTTTTTAAGAGCAAAGGTATAAGAAAAGAGTAGTTGTTGGAAGCAATCACAAAGTATCCTTTCATCTCACTCGTGTTTCTTGGTTCAGGAGTCAGGATGGCCGAGCGGTCTAAGGCGCCAGATTTAAGCTCTGGTTCTCGAAAGAGAGCGTGGGTTCGAACCCCACTCCTGACAATTGTTCTTACGTTGCAAGCATGTTATTCTATTTTTGATTCTTAAATTGCGATTTACTAACAGAACGATTCTCTTAGAATTTCATTCGTTAATTTAATTTTTTAAGAGCAAAGGTATAAGAAAAGAGTAGTTGTTGGAAGCAATCACAAAGTATCCTTTCATCTCACTCGTGTTTCTTGGTTCAGGAGTCAGGATGGCCGAGCGGTCTAAGGCGCCAGATTTAAGCTCTGGTTCTCGAAAGAGAGCGTGGGTTCGAACCCCTTTTCTGACAATTGTTGCAAGCACGTTATTGTATTTTTGATTCTTAAATTGCGATTCACTAACAGAACTATTCTCTTAGAATTTCATTCATTATTTTAATTTTTTAAGAGCAAAGGTATAAGAAAAGAGTATTTGTTGGAAGCAATCACAAAGTATCCTTTCATCTCACTCGTGTTTCTTGGTTCAGGAGTCAGGATGGCCGAGCGGTAAAGGCGCCAGATTTAAGCTCTGGTTCTCGAAAGAGAGCGTGGGTTCGAACCCCACTCTCGACAATTGTTCTTACGTTGCAAGCATGTTATTCTATTTTTGATTCTTAAATTGCGATTTACTAACAGAAAGATTCTCTTAGAATTTCATTCGTTAATTTAATTTTTTTAAGAGCAAAGGTATAAGAAAAGAGTAGTTGTTGGAAGCAATCACAAAGTATCCTTTCATCTCACTCGTGTTTCTTGGTTCAGGAGTCAGGATGGCCGAGCGGTCTAAGGCGCCAGATTTAAGCTCTGGTTCTCGAAAGAGAGCGTGGGTTCGAACCCCACTCCTGACAATTATTGCAAGCACGTTATTGTATTTTTGATTCTTAAATTGCGATTTACTAACAGAACGATTCTCTTAGAATTTCATTCGTTAATTTAATTTTTTAAGAGCAAAGGTATAAGAAAAGAGTAGTTGTTGGAAGCAATCACAAAGTATCCTTTCATCTCACTCGTGTTTCTTGGTTCGGGAGTCAGGATGGCCGAGCGGTCTAAGGCGCCAGATTTAAGCTCTGGTTCTCGAAAGAGAGCGTGGGTTCGAACCCCACTCCTGACAATTGTTTTTACGTTGCAATCACGTTATTCTATTTTTGATTCTTAAATTGCGATTTACTAACAGAACGATTCTCTTAGAATTTCATTCGTTAATTTAATTTTTTAAGAGCAAAGGTATAAGAAAAGAGTAGTTGTTGGAAGCAATCACAAAGTATCCTTTCATCTCACTCGTGTTTCTTGGTTCAGGAGTCAGGATGGCCGAGCGGTTTAAGGCGCCAGATTTAAGCTCTGGTTCTCGAAAGAGAGCGTGGGTTCGAACCCCACTCCTGACAATTGTTTTACGTTGCAATCACGTTATTCTATTTTTGATTCTTAAATTGCGATTTACTAACAGAACGATTCTCTTAGAATTTCATTCGTTAATTTTATTTTTTTAAGAGCAAAGGTATAAGAAAAGAGTAGTTGTTGGAAGCAATCACAAAGTATTGTTTCATCTCACTCGTGTTTCTTGGTTCAGGAGTCAGGATGGCCGAGCGGTCTAAGGCGCCAGATTTAAGCTCTGGTTCCCGAAAGAGAGCGTGGGTTCCAACCCTTTTTCTGACAATTGTTGCAAGCACGTTATTGTATTTTTGATTCTTAAATTGCGATTCACTAACAGAACTATTCTCTTTAAATTTCATTCATTATTTTAATTTTTTTAAGAGCAAAGGCATAAGAAAAGAGTATTTGTTGGAAGCAATCATAAAGTATCCTTTATCTCACTCGTGTTTCTTGGTTCAGGAGTCAGGATGGCCGAGCGGTATAAGGCGCCAGATTTAAGCTCTGGTTCTCTAAAGAGAGCGTGGGTTCGAACCCCACTCCTGACAGTTGTTCCAACGTTGTAAGCACGTTATTCTATTTTTGATTCTTAAATTGCGATTTACTAACAGAACGATTCTCTTAGAATTTCATTCGTTAATTTAATTTTTTTAAGAGCAAAGGTATAAGAAAAGAGTAGTTGTTGGAAGCAATCACAAAGTATCCTTTCATCTCACTCGTGTTTCTTGGTTCAGGAGTCAGGATGGCCGAGCGGTCTAAGGCGCCAGATTTAAGCTCTGGTTCTCAAAAAAGAGAGCGTGGGTTCGAACCCCAAACAATTGTTCCAACGTTGCAAGCACGTTATTCTATTTTTGATTCTTAAATTGCGATTTACTAACAGAACGATTCTCTTAGAATTTCATTCGTTAATTTAATTTTTTTAAGAGCAAAGGTATAAGAAAAGAGTAGTTGTTGGAAGCAATCACAAAGTATCCTTTCATCTCATTCGTGTTTCTAGGTTCAGGAGTCAGGATGGCCGAGCGGTATAAGGCGAAAGATTTAAGCTCTGGTTCTCGAAAGAGAGAGTGGGTTCGAACCCCACTCCTGACAATTATTGCAAGCACGTTATTGTATTTTTGATTCTTAAATTGCGATTTACTAACAGAACGATTCTCTTAGAATTTCATTCGTTAATTTAATTTTTTTAAGAGCAAAGGTATAAGAAAAGAGTAGTTGTTGGAAGCAATCACAAAGTATCCTTTCATCTCACTCGTGTTTCTTGGTTCAGGAGTCAGGATGGCCGAGCGTCTAAGGCGCCAGATTTAAGCTCTGGTTCTCGAAAGAGAGCGTGGGTTCGAACCCCACTCCTGACAATTGTTCCAACGTTGCAAGCATGTTATTCTATTTTTGATTCTTAAATTGCGATTTACTAACAGAACGATTCTCTTAGAATTTCATTCATTATTTTAATTTTTTAAGAGCAAAGGTATAAGAAAAGAGTAGTTGTTGGAAGCAATCACAAAGTATCCTTTCATCTCACTCGTGTTTCTTGGTTCAGGAGTCAGGATGGCCGAGCGGTCTAAGGCGCCAGATTTAAGCTCTGGTTCTCGAAAGAGAGCGTGGGTTCGAACCCCACTCCTGACAATTGTTCCAACGTTGCAAGCACGTTATTCTATTTTTGATTCTTAAATTGCGATTTACTAACAGAACGATTCTCTTAGAATTTCATTCGTTAATTTAATTTTTTAAGAGCAAAGGTATAAGAAAAGAGTAGTTGTTGGAAGCAATCACAAAGTATCCTTTCATCTCACTCGTGTTTCTTGGTTCAGGAGTCAGGATGGCCGAGCGGTCTAAGGCGCCAGATTTAAGCTCTGGTTCTCGAAAGAGAGCGTGGGTTCGAACCCCACTCCTGACAATTGTTCTTACGTTGCAAGCATGTTATTCTATTTTTGATTCTTAAATTGCGATTTACTAACAGAACGATTCTCTTAGAATTTCATTCGTTAATTTAATTTTTAAGAGCAATGGTATAAGAAAAGAGTAGTTGTTGGAAGCAATCACAAAGTATTCTTTCTTCTCACTCGTCTTTCTTGGTTCAAAAGTCAGGATGGCCGAGCGGTCTATGGCGCCAGATTTAAGCTCTGGTTCTCGAAAGAGAGCGTGGGTTCGAACCCCACTCCTGACAATTGTTCTTACGTTGCAAGCATGTTATTCTATTTTTGATTCTTAAATTGCGATTTACTAACAGAACGATTCTCTTAGAATTTCATTCGTTAATTTAATTTTTTTAAGAGCAAAGGTATAAGAAAAGAGTAGTTGTTGGGAGCAATCAAAGTATCTTTTCATCTCACTCGTGTTTCTTGGTTCAGGAGTCAGGATGGCCGAGCGGTCTAAGGCGCCAGATTTAAGCTCTGGTTCTCGAAAGAGAGCGTGGGTTCGAACCCCACTCTGACAATTGTTCTTACGTTGCAAGCATGTTATTCTATTTTTGATTCTTAAATTGCGATTTACTAACAGAACGATTCTCTTAGAATTTCATTCGTTAATTTAATTTTTTAAGAGCAAAGGTATAAGAAAGAGTAGTTGTTGGAAGCAATCACAAAGTATCCTTTCATCTCACTCGTGTTTCTTGGTTCAGGAGTCAGGATGGCCGAGCGGTCTAAGGCGCCAGATTTAAGCTCTGGTTCTCGAAAAGAGCGTGGGTTCGAACCCCACTCTGAAAATTGAAAAATTGCAAGCAGTTAATTTTTGATTCTTAAATTGCGATTTACTAACAGAACGATTCTCTTAGAATTTCATTCGTTAATTTAATTTTTAAGAGCAAAAGGTATAAGAAAAGAGTAGTTGTTGGAAGCAATCACAAAGTATTTTCATCTCACTCGTGTTTCTTGGTTCAGGAGTCAGGATGGCCGAGCGTCTAAGGCGCCAGATTTAAGCTCTGGTTCTCGAAAGAGAGCGTGGGTTCGAACCCCACTCCTGACAATTGTTCTTACGTTGCAAGCACGTTATTCTATTTTTGATTCTTAAATTGCGATTTACTAACAGAACGATTCTCTTAGAATTTCATTCGTTAATTTAATTTTTTTAAGAGCAAAGGTATAAGAAAAGAGTAGTTGTTGGAAGCAATCAAAAAGTATCCTTTCATCTCACTCGTGTTTCTTGGTTCAGGAGTCAGGATGGCCGAGCGGTATAAGGCGCCAGATTTAAGCTCTGGTTCTCGAAAGAGCGTGGGTTCGAACCCCACTCCTGACAATTGTTCTTACGTTGCAAGCACGTTATTCTATTTTTGATTTTTAAATTGCGATTTACTAACAGAACGATTCTCTTAGAACTTCATTCATTAATTTAATTTTTTTAAGAGCAAAGGTATAAGAAAAGAGTAGTTGTTGGAAGCAATCACAAAGTATCCTTTCATCTCACTCGTGTTTCTTGGTTCAGGAGTCAGGATGGCCGAGCGGTCTAAGGCGCCAGATTTAAGCTCTGGTTCTCGAAAGAGAGCGTGGGTTCGAACCCCACTCCTGACAATTCTTCCAACGTTGCAAGCACGTTATTCTATTTTTGATTCTTAAATTGCGATTTACTAACAGAACGATTCTCTTAGAATTTCATTCGTTAATTTAATTTTTTAAGAGCAAAGGTATAAGAAAAGAGTATTTGTTGGAAGCAATCACAAAGTATCCTTTCATCTCACTCGTGTTTCTTGGTTCGGGAGTCAGGACAAGCGGTATAAGGCGCCAGATTTAAGCTCTGGTTCTCGAAAGAGAGCGTGGGTTCGAACCCCACTCTTGACAATTGTTCTTACAAAGCACGTTATTGTATTTTTGATTCTTAAATTGCGATTTACTAACAGAACGATTCTCTTAGAATTTCATTCATTATTTTAATTTTTTTAAGAGCAAAGGCATAAGAAAAGAGTATTTGTTGGAAGCAATCATAAAGTATTTATCTCACTCGTGTTTCTTGGTTCAGGAGTCAGGATGGCCGAGCGGTCTAAGGCGCCAGATTTAAGCTCTGGTTCTCGAAAGAGAGCGTGGGTTCGAACCCCACTCTTGACAATTGTTCTTAGGTTGCAAGCATGTTATTCTATTTTTGATTCTTAAATTGCGATTTACTAACAGAACGATTCTTTTAGAATTTCATTCGTTAATTTAATTTTTAAGAGCAAAGGTATAAGAAAAGAGTAGTTGTTGGAAGCAATCACAAAGTATCCTTTCATCTCACTCGTGTTTCTTGGTTCAGGAGTCAGGATGGCCGAGCGGTATAAGGCGAAAGATTTAAGCTCTGGTTCTCGAAAGAGAGAGTGGGTTCGAACCCCACTCCTGACAATTACGTTGCAAGCGCGTTTTTTTAATTCTTAAATTGCGATTTACTAACAGAACTATTCTCTTAGAATTTCATTCGTTATTTTAATTTTTTAAGACAAAGGTATAAGAAAAGAGTAGTTGTTGGAAGCAATCACAAAGTATCCTTTCATCTCACTCGTGTTTCTTGGTTCAGGAGTCAGGATGGCCGAGCGGTCTAAGGCGCCAGATTTAAGCTCTGGTTCTCGAAAAAGAGCGTGGGTTCGAACCCCACTCCTGACAATTGTTCTTACGTTGCAAGCATGTTATTCTATTTTTGATTCTTAAATTGCGATTTACTAACAGAACGATTCTCTTAGAATTTCATTCGTTAATTTTAATTTTAAGAGCAAAGGTATAAGAAAAGAGTAGTTGTTGGAAGCAATCACAAAGTATCCTTTCATCTCACTCGTGTTTCTTGGTTCAGGAGTCAGGAAGTGAGCGGTCAAGGCGCCAGATTTAAGCTCTGGTTCTCGAAAGAGAGCGTGGGTTCGAACCCCACTCCTGACAATTGTTGCAAGCACGTTATTGTATTTTTGATTCTTAAATTGCGATTCACTAACAGAACTATTCTCTTCAAATTTCATTCATTATTTTAATTTTTTTAAGAGCAAAGGCATAAGAAAAGAGTATTTGTTGGAAGCAATCATCAAAGTATCCTTTCATCTCACTCGTGTTTCTTGGTTCAGGAGTCAGGATGGCCGAGCGGTCTAAGGCGCCAGATTTAAGCTCTGGTTCTCGAAAGAGAGCGTGGGTTCGAACCCCACTCCTGACAATTGTTCCAACGTTGCAAGCACGTTATTCTATTTTTGATTCTTAAATTGCGATTTACTAACAGAACGATTCTTTAGAATTTCATTCATTAATTTAATTTTTAAGAGCAAAGGTATAAGAAAAGAGTAGTTGTTAAGCAATCACAAAGTATCCTTTCATCTCACTCGTGTTTCTTGGTTCAGGAGTCAGGATGGCCGAGCGTCTAAGGCGCCAGATTTAAGCTCTGGTTTTAAAAAGAGAGCGTGGGTTCGAACCCCACTCCTGACAATTGTTCTTACGTTGCAAGCACGTTATTCTACTTTTGATTCTTAAATTGCGATTTATTAACAGAACGATTCTCTTAGAACTTCATTCGTTAATTTTTTTTAAGAGCAAAGGTATAAGAAAAGAAATTTTTGAAGCAATCACAAATAATCGTTTCATCTAAAATTTCGTGTTTCTTATTAGGAGTAATGGCCGAAATTTTTAATCGGTTACTCGAAAGAATTTTCGAACCCCAACAATTTTAAGCGTTATTGTATTTTTTGATTCTTTTGGTACTAACAAAACGAAAATCGTTAATTTAATTTTTAAGAGCGGGGTATAAGAAAAGAGTTTTGTTGGAACTAAATATCCCATATAAAACTCGTTTTTCTTGGTTGAGTCAATCTAAGGCGCCAGATTTTCTCCATATCATTTTTCAAAAAAAACGTTATCGCTGAAATTTTTTGATTCTTAAATTGCGATTTACTAACAGAACGATTCTCTTAGAATTTCATTCATTATTTTAATTTTTTAAGAGCAAAGGTATAAGAAAAGAGTAGTTGTTGGAAGCAATCACAAAGTATCCTTTCATCTCACTCGTGTTTCTTGGTTCAGGAGTCAGGATGGCCGAGCGGTCTAAGGCGCCAGATTTAAGCTCTGGTTCTCGAAAGAGAGCGTGGGTTCGAACCCCACTCCTGACAATTGTTCTTACGTTGCAAGCATGTTATTCTATTTTTGATTCTTAAATTGCGATTTTTATTCTCTTAGAATTTCATTCGTTAATTTAATTTTTTTTAAGAGCAAAGGTATAAGAAAAGAGTAGTTGTTGGAAGCAATCAAAGTATCCTTTCATCTCACTCGTGTTTCTTGGTTCAGGAGTCAGGATGGCCGAGCGGTCTAAGGCGCCAGATTTAAGCTCTGGTTCTCGAAAGAGAGCGTGGGTTCGAACCCCACTCCTGACAATTCTTCCAACGTTGCAAGCACGTTATTCTATTTTTGATTCTTAAATTGCGATTCACTAACAGAACTATTCTCTTAGAATTTCATTCATTATTTTAATTTTTTTAAGAACAAAGGTATAAGAAAAGAGTAGTTGTTGGAAGCAATCACAAAGTATCCTTTCATCTCACTCGTGTTTCTTGGTTCAGGAGTCAGGATGGCCGAGCGGTCTAAGGCGCCAGATTTAAGCTCTGGTTCTCGAAAGAGAGCGTGGGTTCGAACCCCACTCCTGACAATTGTTCTTACGTTGCAAGCATGTTATTCAATTTTTGATTCTTAAATTGCGATCTACTAACAGAACGTTTCTCTTAGAATTTCATTCGTTAATTTAATTTTTTAAGAGCAAAGGTATAAGAAAAGAGTAGTTGTTGGAAGCAATCACAAAGTATCCTTTCATCTCACTCGTGTTTCTTGGTTCGGGAGTCAGGATGGCCGAGCGTCTAAGGCGCCAGATTTAAGCTCTGGTTCTCGAAAGAGAGCGTGGGTTCGAACCCCACTCCTGACAATTGTTCTTACGTTGCAAGCACGTTATTCTATTTTTGATTCTTAAGGTATCCGACTACCCTAAAACAATGATTTTTTTCAAAACTTGGCAAATTTTTTTATGACTTAATTTTATAGACCATTTTATTAACTTAATAACAATACCAAGTACTTTATTTTCCCTCCAATAGAACAAAATCTACAAGCGTTTTAGTAAAAGCAAATGCCATAACTTTACACAAGATGTCAAACATTAAAATGCGTTTTACTCGAAATGTGTTTTTTTTCGAAAAACTCAAACGGGGACCGCGATTGCTCAAAAAGTTTTGAAAATAATTAGCTGAAATTTTTTGCTTATGTTCTGCATAACAGTAGAAATGTTTTGATCTTCAGAATTATCAATCACTGTTTTATTTCAAAATTTGCAGTTCTTTATGTGAATATAGTTCAATGTTTCTTTAAGCAATTTCGCATAATGACTTAGATAAAGTGCTCTAGTTTTTGTAAAAATTAAAATATCTCTTATCGTTACGGTCACTTCAAACAGGAATAACAAAGTAACACATCAAAATTGAAAAATTGAGAATTTGTTCATAAAATCTTTGTACAGAGCGGGCCCCGTTTATGTAATTTTTCGTACATTTTTACTAGTTTTTTCCCATTTTAATAATAAAAATATTTTTTTCTTTTACCAATTTTAGGATTTTTTCCTTAAAATATACAAAAAAATATAAAAATCACAAAAAGACACCATATCTCCTTTTTTCAAAAAAGAGTTGTCGCAAGCAGTCGGATACCTTAAATTGCGATTTACTAACAGAACGATTCTCTCAGAATTTCAATCATTATTTTAATTTTTTTAAGAGCAAAGGCATAAGAAAAGAGTATTTGTTGGAAGCAATAATAAATTATCCTTTCATCTCACTCGTGTTTCTTGGTTCAGGAGTGGGATGGCCGAGCGGTCTAAGGCGCCAGATTTAAGCTCTGGTTCTCGAAATAGAGCGTGGGTTCGAACCCACTCCCTAATAATTGTTCCAACGTTGCAAGCACGTTATTCTATTTTTGATTCTTAAATTGCGATTTACTAACAGAACTATTCTCTTAGAATTTCATTCGTTAATTTAATTTTTTAAGAGCAAAGGTATAAGAAAAGAGTATTTGTTGGAAGCAATCATAAAAGTATCCTTTCATCTCACTCGTGTTTCTTGGTTCAGAGTCAGGACGGCCGAGCGGTCTAAGGCTCCAGATTTAAGCTCTGGTTCTCGAAAGAGAGCGTGGGTTCGAACCCCACTCCTGACAATTGTTGCAAGCACGTTATTGTATTTTTGATTCTTAAATTGCGATTCACTAACAGAACTATTCTCTTCAAATTTCATTCATTAATTTAATTTTTTAAGAGCAAAGGTATAAGAAAAGAGTATTTGTTGGAAGCAATCACAAAGTATCCTTTATCTCACTCGTGTTTCTTGGTTCAGGAGTCAGGATGGCCGAGCGGTCTAAGGCGCCAGATTTAGCTCTGGTTCTCGAAAGAGAGCGTGGGTTCGAACCCCACTCCTGACAATTATTGCAAGCACGTTATTGTATTTTTGATTCTTAAATTGCGATTCACTAACAGAATTATTCTCTTAGAATTTCATTCATTATTTTAATTTTTTAAGAACAAAGGTATAAGAAAAGAGTAGTTGTTGGAAGCAATCACATAAAGTATCCTTTCATCTCACTCGTGTTTCTTGGTTCAGGAGTCAGGATGGCCGAGCGGTCTAAGGCGCCAGATTTAAGCTCTGGTTCTCGAAGAGAGCGTGGGTTCGAACCCCACTCCTGACAATTGTTCTTACGTTGCAAGCACGTTATTCTATTTTTGATTCTTAAATTGCGATTTACTAACAGAACGATTCTCTTAGAATTTCATTCGTTAATTTAATTTTTTAAGAGCAAAGGTATAAGAAAAGAGTAGTTGTTGGAAGCAATCACAAAGTATCCTTTCATCTCACTCTCGTGTTTCTTGGTTCGGGAGTCAGGATGGCCGAGCGTCTAAGGCGCCAGATTTAAGCTCTGGTTCTCGAAAGAGAGCGTGGGTTCGAACCCCACTCCTGACAATTGTTCTTACGTTGCAAGCACGTTATTCTATTTTTTGATTCTTAAATTGGTGATTTACCAGAACGATTCTCTTAAAATTTCATTCGTTAATTTTTTAAGAGCAAAGAGTAGTTGTTCGAAGCAATCACAAAGTATCCTTTCATCTCACTCGTGTTTCTTGGTTCGGGAGTTTGGCCGAGCGTCTAAGGCGCCAGATTTAAGCTCTGGTTTCGAAAGAGAGCTTCGAAATAACAATACGTTGCAAGCAGTACTATTTTTTGATTCTTAAGGTATCCCTCTAAAGCAATGATTTTTTCAAAACTTGGCAAATTTTTTATGACTTAATTTTATAGACCATTTTATTAACTTAATAACAATACCAAGTACGTTTATTTTCCTCCAATAAACATTAAAATGCGTTTTACCGAAATGTGTTTTTCGAAAACTCAAACGGGGACCGCGATTGCTCAAAAAGTTTTGAAAATAATTAGCTGAAATTTTTTGCTTATGTTCTGCATAACAGTAGAAATGTTTTTGATTTTCAGAATTATCAATCACTGTTTTATTTCAAAATTTGCAGTTCTTTATGTGAATATAGTTCAATGTTTCTTTAAGCAATTTCTGTATAATGACTTAGATAAAGTGCTCTAGTTTTTGTAAAAATTAAAATATCTCTTATCGTGACGGTCACTTCAAACAGGAATAACAAAGTAACACATCAAAATTGAAAAATTGAGAATTTGTTCATAAAATCTTTGTACAGAGCGGGCCCCCGTTTATGTAATTTTTCGTACATTTTTACTAGTTTTTTCCCATTTAATAATAAAAATATTTTTTTCTTTTACCAATTTTAGGATTTTTTCTTAAAATATACAAAAAATATAAAATCACAAAAAGACTCCATATCTCCTTTTTCAAAAAAAAAGTTGTCGCAAGCAGTCGGATACCTTAAATTTGCGATTTACTAAAAGAACGATTCTCTCAGAATTTCATTCATTATTTTAATTTTTTAAGAGCAAAGGTATAAGAAAAGAGTATTTGTTGGAAGCAATAATAAATTATCCTTTCATCTCACTCGTGTTTCTTGGTTCTGGAGTCAGGATGGCCGAGCGGTCTAAGGCGCCAGATTTAAGCTCTGGTACTCGAAAGAGAGCGTGGGTTCGAATTCCACCTCCTAATAATTGTTCCAACATTGCAAGCACGTTATTCTACTTTGATTCTTAAATTGCGATTTACTAACAGAACTATTCTCTTAGAATTTCATTCGTTAATTTAATTTTTTAAGAGCAAAGGTA